>JAPMOQ010020220.1:68211-83232 GCA_026543055.1 Argiope trifasciata | reverse complement strand
TGAAAATTAACCAAATTATTTGATATCTTTACTAGGTAAGAGAGTAATGTAACAAAATGTAACTAATGATCACACTAATTCAAAGTTAAAATTACTTTTAATAAATAGAACATACCCAGAGATGTTTCAGTTAACTTAGAGTTATGCTTATTATAAATAAAAATTCCAAGTCAGATTGTTTTATTTAGCACCTAATCTTTAGACCTTTAAGAGTAGACCCTTCTAAAAAAATTTTGCTAATTATGTTATATGAAGATGAATGACTGCTGAAAAATCATTAGCATATTTACTTATTGCTGATAACAGAAATACAGACAAGTACACTTTTGTAGAAACGAATTCTGCAAATGTGCGATCAAGATTATAGGAAGACACACTACAAAGCAACTTCATTTTTAAATTACACGATCATTATGTCAAAGAATGCAATCCTATATATAAAAAAAAGTTAATCCAGTCCTTCTGTAGAAATTCAGATGACAGTTATAATCAAGAGAATCATACGAACGAGACATTGTCTCATCATTTGTTACCATCTTATAGGACCATTGTTTATGCAGCGATGCTGGTTTTAAATAGAATATCAATACTCAGATAATTTAAAATTCATCAATGAGATCAGGTGAAGAAATTCATATTCAGCATCATAGTATTCACAAGAAATTTGGAAAAAAAATATATAATCACCATAGAAACCTTCCAATTAGCATCATATTCACTGTATCATCAATAAAATCAGTAACACGGACCAGTGAAGAAAATAATCATTTGGATCACCATAAAGCAACCAGAAAAATCATTTATGCACTTCACTAAAATTGAATTCTTAATGGAAAATCAACAAAATTATGAATTTCAATACTGTTGAATTCATGCATATTTTCAAAATCTAAACTAAATAATCAAGATATTGTTCAGCCAGCTAAAAAAAAAAAAAAAAAAAAAAAAAAGACGGAAGTTTATATAAAAATCCATTTTTTATTACATGTATAAAAAATTTCATGAATTTTAACCTAAGAACTGAAATATACGCTAAATCTATTATATAATCAATCTATAACAGATAGACAATTAAATTAAAACCAAAATTGTTAAAGCAGTTACTTATCAACCATTAACAGACAAAAAAGACAAAACAAGGTGTCAAGTGGCATTGTCAGATAGAGCTAATAGAAGACATCACCGAATATTAGCCAGGTTTATCTCATCATGTCAAGCCATTGATAATAAAACGAAATATTAGATTTTGACAAGGCATTGTACACCTACATTAGTGCAGTATTTTTTACACTGAAACCCATCTTCTATTTAGCACTGAATCTTTATGATATACTTAAAAGAAGCATTTTTCTTCTGAGATCAGTATAAAGGTTTCTATGAGAAACTATTTTAAAACAATGAAAGGGGAAACAATCAACTAACTTTCACCAAAATTAAAGGAAATAAAATAGGTGTTAATCTTTACTAAGAAAAAGTGATTTCCAATTTTAATCAAATCTAGTGAAAAATTAATTTTTGGCAGCAAACACTGGTTAACAAAATTACATTCTTATTTGAATTTATGAAAAATTATAACACATTAGATAACAGAAATCAGCTTGCATAAAATTTTTATTAAAAAAATGAAATTTAAAATTCTTAATATCTTCACATAATTATCGATCTAATCAGCAGCATGGAAAAAAGAAAAAAATAATTGAGGACAGAAAAAAACAATATTTTTGTTTCATGGTTAGAATATCTTCATAAGAAATCAGACATATGCTTGTTTATTAATCATTAGCAGAAGGATCCATATTGCGAATTTTTTTAACACAAAATGAACATATATTAGAGAATTACTCGATAGGAAACTGCATTTCATCAGAGAAATTTTGTCTTCACTTTCATTCAGTAGCAGAACTGACAATGTCGTTCATCATAAAATGCGATAAAAAGATGCCATTTGAATAAGGTGCTTATAATAATTAAAAAGAAATAACTGTTTATGAAACAAATCGTCAGATAGAAGATATCGTATCATAGAATATTCATTGGATTGGCTCCAATAATGATCTTCAAGTAGGTTATCACTTATATTTTCAAGAAAGAATTTTTAATCAAGTCTATTAAGAAATTCTTACAAAAAAAGGTTTATTAGAAGTAAAGAAAACACAACCAAATAGTAACAGGAGAACAGTCATTTACTTAAGGAGCTTCAGACTAAATCTTGGTGGTAATATATTTCATCATGCATAATCAAGAGTAGCAAATATAGTCATCATATTCATATACTGCAAAACATATCAACAAGGAAATATAGTGGTCAGAAAACTCACTTTAGATTCTAAATATAAATGGTGGGCCATATATCTTTCATTCTCAGATTATTATTGAAACAAACAAGGAGTACTATAATTTACTATATAGTCTAAAATAATTTAATCAAGTATGTTTTCCACCTTTCTTTGCTAAAATGAAACAATTTAAATATGAAATATTACTTTTATTCAGGTACCGGATAAAAAGGCAATTTCAGGGCAGCTTATATTAGATATCTTGGTGGTAAAATACAATCAAAGGAAATCAGAAGACAATTCTATCAACACTAAAGAAGTTTTAGAGATACTTATTTCATTTGGGAAATCCAGAAATTTATTCTAAATCCAAATCTCTTAACAGCAAATACATTATTACATTAAAAAAAAAAAAAAAGATTCCCCAGAAAACTAAATGAGAGTTCTGAATCACAATTGCACTTATATATATCCAGTCTTTAAGACTGTGCATCAATTGCATTTCTATGAATTTATAGATTATGTCCCTTGTCATAATAATAAGTAAATTCTACAAACCTGAATATGCTTTATAAGCAATGCAAATTAATTATTTTTCAGCAGCTAATTAATAAAATAGCAACTGAAATCATAAAAAGAAAGTTGCTTTACTTTTTTGGTACAATATTATCAATGTAGTAACAGTAATGCAGACCATATCAAAATAACCAAGCATTAGCTAACTATAACACTGATGAAAAGTTCAATACAGTGGAAACCATTTTACTAAAGATAAATCAACATTTAGTAAATGATTCGTTTAATGGCATAAATTTTACATTGGCACCTAACACATAATCAATGCAATAAATTAGGAAATATAAATCAGCCTTCCTTTTTTTTAAATCTTAAAACAGCAGTTCAAATCAGCTTAAACAACATTAAAGCATATAACACTAAAATCATATTCACTGTATCATCAATAAAATCAGTAACACGGACCAGTGAAGGAAGTAATCATTTGCATTTATAGAAGGTATAATCCCTCTCCCCAAACTGATAAAATTAAACTGAAGTCTGCTCAGTGCATTGCCTAGCCTACCTGCTTCAGACTAAATCTTGGTGGTAATCTGCTTCATCATCCATTATCAAGAGTAGCAAATATAGTCATCACAAGCCAGAATACATTAATACCGCCATAATTAAAAACAAGAAATTTCATTTTTAACATTAAGCCTAAGCTGATTTAGTAATTAATATTAATTGCTCAAACAGATAAGAAAACAAGGGAACACTTCAATGATATCAATAGAAAAATTTACGTTCACTTGCCTCTATAAAATCTTGATTAAATTCATTCTAATTTATTAAGACAATTAGACATTTCTTTCTCATCAGAAATTCTGTCTTCACTTTTACTCACTAGCAGAACAGACAAATATCATTCATTACTTAAAATTTCATACAGTAAAATGAAATCAATAACTTTTTGCTTTGTTTTTCCTGTATAATTGCTGGATAAATGATCATGTGATAAAAAAAAGCAATTCAATTATAGGTAATAGATATTATACCATTACTAATTTGTCTCTGCAGGCAGATATTTAATAACCTTGTAATTTGCATGATGTATATTATGAAATCTCTTAATAGCTAGTTAATTTAGTTCCACATTTTTAATTTAATCAACAGGTTAATATATTTTAGAATTTTCTTCAAAAATAGCCCATATTCTAATACATATAAGTATAAATGCCTAATGTAATAAAATTCCTGAAATATTAAGCAAAATTATTTCTTGATTTCTCAACTTAATAGATGTAAATATTATAAATGATTATAATTTTCTTTAAAAATATAGCATCAAAATGAATTTTACAATTTTTCCCAAATAGAATAAAACCAATTCATAAATATTAGTTTCAAAACCCAATTATTTATACAGTCACAATTAAAAAAATGTTTATTATTTTCTTTTTGTCTTGCACATATCACTGTGCATGTAACCTTTCTATTCAGTCAAGCAACTCCCCATCCCAACAATTCCCCTAACAGCTACCTATTTGGAAATTCACCAGCCTGCTCGAATGGAGAAATTGGAAAATTAATTTCTCAAAGACTGCAAATATTTCTCAAAATATTAAATGCAATGATTATAATACAAAAGTTTGTTTTAGACTAAATAAGCAATATAGTAAAAAAAGATATTCAGCTCACAAGAGTAATATAAATTCCTGCAAAAGAAATGAAAGGAAATCAAAAGTGGCAAAAGGAAATTAAAGTAATGTGACATTGACTGCAGATTATCATAATAAACCATTGTTAAAAATTATTTTGCATTTAAATGAATTATTGTTGGTCTACATTAGTGAGATATGTTTATTATAAAATATATCTTGTGGGGTAGATCCTTTAATTTAGCACCAAATCTTTAGATAACCTTAAACAAGGTTTCCTTTCTAAAATATGGTGCAAATTACGTTAAATGATATTATATATGTATCCAAAGGATAATTACACATCAAGAGATACATAATCATTCAATGAATTAGATTGACAAAAAATTCTGAAGAGCATATTTATTAATCACTGATATCAGAAACACAGAACAAATTTCAAAACTCGCTTTGAACAATTAAGATTCAACAATGCAGAATTATCTAACCAAAGCTAAAATAACCAGAGGTATTAAAGCTTAAAAAATATCACTTTTTAAAATCATTGTTGAAATCAGGTGAAGAAATTCAAATTCAGCATCACAGTATTAACAAGAAATTCTGACAAAAATATTTCATTTGCCATTGAAACACTCAAAACTGAATCATCAATAAAATCAGTTAAACACATACTAATAGAGAATCTCCACAGAGAAATTTTATTTGAATTTACTTGTAGAAAGCAGTTGTTAATAGTACCATTCAACTTAAAAATAAGCATAATATCAGAAACCAAAAAATGACAATTCTTAAGATAACCATGAAATAAATCAGATCTAGGAATCATATCATGGGATGATCATTGGATTGGCTCAATTAATGATCATCGTGAAGTATAAGGCCAATAAGAATTTCTTATTAAAAAATAAAGTAAAAAATATGAAAGTAGAAGAGTCCCTTAACTAATAGCCTTAGATTAAATCACAAATACAGCACGATGAAAAATAATTATAGTCAAAAACAAAATTAATATATTCATCCATTTCTTCAGAAAACGATGCATCTCTCATAATTTCTCAGAAGACCGTCGTTAGTTTCATCATTAAAAGACCATTAATGTTAAAGAACATGTAGAAACTAATAAGTTACACAAGAAAACCTTTATATTTTTACAATATAAAATAAAATCAATAAAGTTTCTCAATAAATATGTCGTATGATAAATGATAAAGACACCAGGAAATATATCTAATTGAAAGGAGCTGCTGAAATCAGAGATCTTGGTGGTAAAAATTTAATCATGAAAAATCATAACTAAAATTTTCATCACTAAAGCAGCAACAAGATAAAACACTGAAACAACTTTACATTATGTTTATATGATGCTAAAATACTATTGTCCTTAAATGAAGCCTTTAAAAAAAATATTTACCTTGCAACCAGCTGAATTCCAATTTAATTTGCAGAAAGTTTCAATTTAATCCATTATATACAATTTAAATGCATATACAGGCTGCTTTTGCTATTTGACCTGCTTTACACAATCAGTTCATTTATGTACTAATCATGGCAAATTAATTTTGAAATAGTACAGCACTAAAAAATTAATAAATGAAAAGTATAGTGTAATTAATGATAGAAAATAGAAAGCCACAAAAATGCAAAGTTAGAATAAAAGTGCTGTAGAATCACTTGCAAGATCCAATCGGAATGAACAAAATACAGCAACGTACAGCCATAGAACAAAGTTTTCAAACAGGAGAATCATCAATTTCCACAAGCAGTTTATTTCTCCATTTTTATGCAGCTAACCAATCACTTATTTTAAATTATACCTGAACAATTATACTAACATCCTTTTGCAATAAATGTTGACTGACATAACTAAATAATTCTCTCTGATTAATATCTACTGCCTTCAAAATTACTTCCTTGTTATTAACATTATTTCAACCAATTTTGAAGAAATATATTTTATCAAAAGAGGGTGGAAAAGTAAATTCAATATTTAAATAGTTCACAATTACATGATTTTGCTTTCTAACATTTACATACATATATTTACTATTACTATATTGGATTTTAAAAACCAATCATTCAGTTTTAAAAAAAAATGACATAAAATTAATATTAAGAATTCATGTTATTTGAAATAAATTTACTTTCATTAATGATTTTATCATTTCTAATTACTAGCTGAAATACATAATAGCAAAGCTGATATTGACCCCCCAAAAGGCAGTTCTTACACAATACAGTATTTAGAGCATTTTTCAAGCATTATTAGGTTTTTAAAATTTAGCACTTTTCATGGCATACACACTGATGTTGCATGAATTATCAAGTATTATCCTATAAAAGAACATGTATCTTATAAAAATGTATTATTCCATAATTCAACTTTTAAATAGCTCAGATGACATAATTAATCAAGGATATCATACAAACGAGGCTTTTTCCAATCTTTTGCTAACAATTTTAACATTGTTGCAAAAAAAAAGAATATCAATACTCAGATAATTCGAAATTCATCACTAATATCAGGTGAAGAAATTCATATTCAGCATCATAGTATTGACAAGCAAGGATATTTCCATTCATTTCAGAAATTGTCAAATTAGCATCATAAGCACTGTATCATCAATAAAATCAGTAACACGGACCAGTGAAGAAACTAATCATTAGCATTACAACAGTTTTTCAAAAATTATGCATTCATTCAAATTGAAAATCAGCTGCCTCAGTTTTAAATTTTCTGCATGGAAAATCAGACATATGCTTGTTAATTAATCATTGGCAACAAACATTCGCTTTCTGAAATCATTAATCAGGAACTTTTTGTCTTCACTTGCACTCAGTAGCAGAACTGACAAATATTGTTCATCATTAAGTCAATTATAAGAAATGATTGTTGTAAGAAATTGTAATAACAGTTTTTGCTTCAACATCAGATCAAGAATTCATAATCACTGGTAATCATTGGATTGGCTCTAAATATGATCATCATTTGTTAGAAAAAAAGGTTTTTATGGAATGTGAAGCATTAAAATTAAATAACATAATAACAATATATTGAGTTGTTCGGAAAGTAATTTCGTATTTTTTTGTCAAAATGAAAAGAAATTTTCGTTTAATGAATAAATTATTTATTAAATTATAAAATTGCCATTCTGGTCTAATACCTTTTGCCATATTTTTGGTAGTAACATGATTACACGCTCATAAAAGTTTTGGTCTTTGCTGTAAAAAAAACTGATCGAGGTGGTTTTTGGCCTCCTCATTTGAAGGAAAAATTTTGCAAATCAGTTCTGGTACTGATGTACTGTTAACACATCTTCTCCACACATATTGGCTAATTTATTTCTGGTTTGAACAGCATTTTTACCTTTTATATAGCAAAAAAGAAAAAAATGACGAAAATGCTGTTTATTGCTCTCCATATTTAAAAGGGCACCATCCAAAAACTACTGTGAAGAATCAGCTGCACTTTTTCACACTCAAGCCTTGCTATATCAGCTCTTAAAACATAAAATGATTTTGCGGTTTAAGTATGAAATTGGGTGCGAAAAATGCAATTAAATCCTGTCAGGAAAAAACGAAATTACTTTCCGAACGACCCAATATAAAATAAATTGTGCTACATTACTGCATATACTTTCATCCAAATAGATAGAAAATAATTGTATTCGAGAATACCATAATTTTTAAACCAACTTCAGATAAAATCTTGGTGGTAATTTATCTCATCATTCATGATCAAGAGTAGCAAATATAGTCATAAATTTACATTTGCTAGTGTAATACAGAAGATAAACCCTAAATCCACATTTAATGATACTTTAGTATACAGTAGCTCAGTACCATACATACAGGAATTTGTATATAATAGTAATATACATAATTTGTATATGTATATTTGTACTTATATCGATTCAGAAATAAGTATGGTATTTAGTGAATAAAGAGCACATTTAATACAATAAATATTGCTTCATTTAAAAAATATCAGCATAGAAATTCAGACATATGCTTGTTCAATAATCATTAGCAATTTAAATCCTTTACGAAAAATTTTTATTTGATAAGTACATCTACTAAATAAACTATGCTTATAAATACAATAGCATTGAATTGAAAATAAAATTATTAATTTTATGAGCATCAATTTCTTATTTAATAGCTTCAGACTAATTCTTGGTGGTAATCTGTTTCATCATGTATGTTCAAGAGTAGCAAATATAGTCATCATCAGCTAATGCAATCTTTTAAAGGAATGGAAACAATAATTATTCAAATAAAAACATTGTATTTAATTGCAAAATATTATTACTGGGCAATAAATCAATCACGAATTAAAGTTTAAAAAGTGATGACGAAAAATGCTTCTAAGCAAATTATTTCTATATATTCATTTACATATTTTTATTTTGACACATGTTCTGAGAAATAAATATTTTATTTTATATAGTAACTTATTTTCAGAGAGCTGACATTTTTAAAAATAACAAAGACGTTTTTACGATATTAAGTACATTCACACAAATTTAATTTTTAATCTACTCTAATGTGAAATAAAGTTAAAAAATTTTTTGAACTGTTATGCAACATTTGTCTTGAAATACAACACTACAAACATGCAAGAAACAACAAATGAATGACAAAATAATTTATTGTCAATTCTTATTTACACATATTAAGCAACCACATGTTCTGCACGTGGTTGAGATGATCCTACAGTTCTATGGGATAACATTAAATAATCAGAATACTCTTGATAAGGAGGTTTGGCTAGCGCCTGTTCTTTCCACAGATCAGGTGTTAGATAACTGTATGTTTTTTGAATAGCAAAGAATGTAGCTTTAGCTGTTGAAAGAAAAAATATCGTATAATATAGGTACAAAACTTAAAAATTTCAACTTAACAAGATTTTTTGCTATAATGCATCAGAAATTAAATGATATACCTATAACTACCTGGACAATAAAATGACATGCATTTCTTGACAATGGTAATATAGAGATAAATTTCTCAACTTCAAAACTTGTTTCATAATTATTAAATTATGTAACCAGTTTCCCACTAAGCTTTACATTTTTATCAACTACATAAAAACTTAAAGTATAAGCTCCTTTTTATAAATAATACATTGTTTGGTTAAATATTTATCTAAAGTATTTGTCAGTTACTACTTAATCAGATTAATGTCAGTAAGTAATAAAAACAGTTAAAGATATTTCCAAGATAATTTATCATTACAAACTAATCTTAATATCACGTCACTAAAAAGAAATTGCGATTCATATTTCATTATAAAATAATGAATTAAAGAATCCAAGAAAAATAAATTTTGGTTTAAAATTACAAATCCTAAAGTTAACTTACCAAAATTTCCTAATGTTGCTGTTGATCCTCTGGCAGATGTGTAACAATCTTCAATTCCTGCCATAGTTAACAGCTTTTTAGGGACAGGAGCAGAAACTATACCTGTGCCTCTGGGAGCAGGAATCAATCTCATGGTTACACTGCCACATTTCCCAGTAACCTAAAATGATGCAATTAAATTTAATCTCAATCATCAATAATTACTATTGTCAGAAACATTACAATTAAAATTATATTTAAAAAGATACACAACTTTGATACACATCTTAAAATAATCTTCACAGTTACGAATTTTAAATACACACAAAATCATTTGTTCTATCTATATGAAATATATATGTAGTAAATAGAATGATTTAGAGTAAATATATTATTTATTCCTGATATGTTGCAACTTGTAATTAATATTCTATTACTTATTTAGATTAAAAAGTAAAACATTGACAAAAAAAATCCCCCACTATATTCATTGATAAGAAACGCAGTATATTATATATATTTTTTGCATTTATATTGTATAGAAGATTCATTTGCTCCATATCTATTCCAAGAAGCTTAGTAAAAGCTATTCATATCGATTTAACCATATTAAGTTTATATTTTAACCAAAGCTGTTTTCAACACTTGTATTGAAGAGACTATTGTTCAAATTTTAACCTCAAAAATAAAGTACTAAACCATGCATATTAGATGAAATCAATATTATTTCAACACTAATATAAGTATGTTTAAGAAAGTTTCATTATAGTTCAGAGCAATCTGTTATGCTTGTGAAATAAGTTTTTATCTGGAAATTCAAGTAACATTAATTCATTAGTTTCAAAATATCAGAAGCCTTTACCGATGAAGGAAAAAATTTACATAATGTCTAAAATGTAAAGTCTTTCAGAAAACAATTTTTGGCAATTTTTATTATTTCTGAATTTATGTACATACATTTTAAAATTTTAAATAAGAGTAAAAATATTTGACCCTTATATTCAAAGATAAATTTGAAGAACAAATTTGATTGGCAAACAGAATCAATTTAAGCAATTAAGATAAGGTATTTACTTAGTTTTTTTTTTTAATGCCTACAATTTATAAAACTGTCCTTGATTTTACCTCAAATTATTCATCTATTTTTGTTTACAAATGTTAAAACGGGTTGAATACATCAATAATAAGAAAGCAAACAACAAGATTGAATATAAGGAATGATCCAATTTTATTTTTAAGAGTATGCACAAATCTAAATAGTGAAATATTATACATCTTAATAATAAATCTGGGTTTTAAATAATAAGCCATCTATGCATATACAGAATATCAATAAGAAACTAAATCAACGAAACATTTTTTTCATTTTGAAAACTTAACACATATAGGTATGATAAAGATTCTAAAAAAATCAACTTCTTGCACATGGATACAATCAGATTTATTTTTCAACAATAAATTCAGAGACGAAAAATTATTCATCATAGTATCCATACCATTTAAGCCAACCCTCTTCTACAGTAGCAAAATCTAGTCTTTTAGTAAACCAAATCTACTACAAATTGTAACAGTTAACTTACACCATCACTATCTTGTACTTTCTTTTACAACATTTAATAAGAGCATATTACTAAAAAATTAACTTCAGGCGAATTGTCGTACATTACAATACCAAGTATTTAAATACTATTTAATCTTTTAAATGATCATTCAAAATACTTTGATTTCTTACCTTGCAAGGTACTGTGTGTGGTGAACCTATTTTATTTCCCCAATAGCCTCTTCGGACTGGAATAATAGTCAATTTTGCAAGCATGATAGCACCTCGGATGGCAGTGGCCACCTCTTTAGAACATTTCACACCTAGACCAACATGACCATTATGGTCTCCCATAGCCACAATAGCCTTAAACCTTGTACGCTGACCAGCTCTAGTTTGTTTCTGAACAGGCATGATTTTCATGACATCATCCTTCAAAGCACTTCCCAAGAAGAAGTCAATTATTTCACATTCCTGAAAATTTTAAAAATCAATTTACCAAGTGCTTAAACAATAATGGGCAACACATTATAAAATCCATCAGCTGGGGATTCAACCACTAATTCCAGATTACATAGCCCATAATAATATGCAATGAATCACATATGAAATGGGGAGGAAGGGGACAACTTTAAAGTTAATTCAAAAGCATGTATTTGATCACAAGAATCCTTGTTCATGTTGTACAAAACAAATAGTAAATCCAAGAGCAGATAAAAAATTTTTTAATAAGAATGTGAAAGGAAGTAATTTTTCCTGGGAATTGTAGGATTTGGACCCCTATACTCACCTAGAAAACTGCCAAGCAAGCAGCCAAAATACCTATATAATAAGCACTTATCTATAAGACAGTTAATAGAATCAAAATGAAAAACAATTCTAATCTGTAGTAATTTTAACAAAAACGTTCTTGCATTTTAAAAAAATATATTTCAAAATCTTAAAATTAGAGAATTATTTAACCAATAAAAATACCAAAAGTTAATTTAAATTACGAATGAGAGACACCCTCATTATTACGTACCAATAAAAATATATAGCTAGAAGTAACCATTTAGCTTCATCAAAGCTATTAGGTTAACTACAGACAGAAAAAACCCAAAAACATTTTCCTGCCCAGTTCCGATCATAGATATAAAATACATACACAATATTATGACAGAATCTGCCAATCTTGTGGATTTCCAATCTTTAAAAAATTATGGGCAACAAAATTACGCGAAATGCAGAAATACTAATAAATTTTTTTAAAATATTAATTACTTTCATATGTACTTCTAAATTCTTAAGGAAAGAACAATATGCTAATTCTCGGCTAATAAGTTACATCTTGCAACATAAAACAAAATCAAGATCTCAATGCAAGGCTCTTTACTATTAGCCATAAAACAACAACTATTAGTTCGCACAAATTAAAAATGGTTTCTTGCTTCATGAACACTTTCACACTTTAGTTGAAGCAATTCATTAAAAAATTACTGTTCTAAAAACCTCTTAGCCTTACTGTTTATTTCATGCTGTCAAGTACTGGCAAATGCAACATAGATACAAATTGAGAAAACTTTAAGCAAATAAACAGGAATCAATACCTTTAAAATATTTTATATTTCAAATTACACGGCCAAAGCTTTGGTCCTGTAATGACTGAAAATTCACTATTATCTGTCTTTTCAACCAAATTGTTTAATAATTCAAAAATTTCTAACATTTGTGTAGATAATACACTGAGATAAAATTTCTGAAATTCAAGTTCCAGATGCAAAAATGAGAACACTCAATAAAAGTCAGGGAAAAAAATTATAAAAAGGAATAAATTAACGACATCTGGATTTAAAAAAATCAAGTACTATAATATGCTATTTATATTAATAGTATACTTGCGTTCCTGAGAGTAAGTCACCAAAAATGCATTCAAATTTGATAATTGAGACAAAATGTTTTCATTTTTAATTACCTTTTGAGTCATAAATGATTGATTAAAATGAATATCATAGAGTAACAGTTTTACAATCAAAATTCTTTTTTCATGAATAACAAAAAAATTTATCTAAATTTAATATATTTTTTCAAGGACTCAACAAACTTTTCCAGAACTCCAAGTCTAGAAAAAAAATTCAGTTTCTAGAAGAATGTGAATTTATCAAGCCTACATTATATTGTTAACCCATATCTATTTATAGTTTTTCACAAACAAAATCTAACAAAGCACTGTTGCTAAAAGAGAGGGGACATATGATCCTTATGAGTAAAGAATGCTAGCTTGACAATTTTTGAGACTGTATCAATACATGTTTACAACATATTTTCTAAGACTAATTATGTGCTAACAAATCATTGTTTTTACACAAAATACTACACAAGCTAAATTAAATTTTTTGAGATAATTCATCTCAAGTTTTGAAACATCACATATAAGTAAAATTTGTAGTATAAGTATCTATTAAAATCAAACTATTTTTAAATACAGCATACTTTTAACAAATATTGTAAGTAATATGTGTTAATACAAATTAATGAAGTATACACATGCCTGCATATTAACCTCAGAGGTAGTGACGATATCTGAAATCATAGAAACATCATTGCATATAATTTACATCACTGGTTAATTTACATGCACATCTACAGGCAGCTGCGAAAAACATTCCTATTTTAATAACACTAAACTGTAAAAGTAATGTTTCAGAAACTGTACATACATAGGGAGGAAAAAAACATGCTCATACTTAATGGTTAAATGAAAATAAATTTCCATCTAAGAGTGTAGTTAAAAACAAATACATTCAATGAACCTCAGTGGTAGTGATAAAAATAATCATGATAATATCACATAGATTGGTATGCATTATAGGCTTCACATATTCTATTAATTCAATTAATTTCATATATTTCTTAAACATCTAAAACAAATCTAAGACTAATTATTTGCTAAAAAAATATTTCAGTAAAACTAAAAATTTTTAAATTTTACATTCCAAAATATTTTCTATTTCTCTAATTGATAATTCAATAACTTAACACAACAAATACTAAGCTATTTAGCAGTTTATTAAATTTAGCATGCTAATCAATACATCTATTGGATTAATTTACAGGAGAGCATGTGATTTACTAAGACTTTAACATGCTTTCCGTCACATACAAATATTTGAACTGCATAACATTTTCAAACATGCATGTTTCTGTTAACAAAGAAATAAATATAAAACTCACATTTCATGGATTCCAAAGTAAAAATTACATATTTTGCAAGTTTTTACAGTTGGACTCATTTTGCATACATAAGGAATAACCTAAGAAAAAGGACAAAAATTTTAAAACTATACTTTTTTCCCTTATATTCCTCGAAATGACATCTATATTTTCTAAATTATTTCTAACAATCATTTACAATTTTATCCTTCTAAAAAATTTATTAATCCTATGTATGCTCCTTTCACATTATTAAATATAATTATATATGCCGAGTTATTCAAGAGAGCATAATTTAAGAGATCATGCATGTATCAAATACCTTAATAGGGAGTGAAAACAAGTAAATCTCTTCCAGAGACTTGATTTTACCATCCTTAACAAGTCTTCCCAATTTGGTTACAGGCACCCATTCCTTTTCTTCCTTCCCACGTCCACGTCCTCTTCCACGACCCCTACCACGTCCACGCCCTCGGCCTCCTCTTCCACCACCACCAAATCCACCTCTAAATCCTCC
>JAPMOQ010020220.1:26707-67811 GCA_026543055.1 Argiope trifasciata | reverse complement strand
CAGCAAATATTGCAAGATTTTCTCACAAGCCTTTCTACTGTTATAAAATTTCTTATTCAATAAATATTTAAGTACAAAAAATTTCATTAAAATTAAAAAAAGGAAAAAAGTGGCTAGGTTTAATTTTGATATATTCCTTTTATAATTACTATTTATGTATTAAATAAACAATTTGTATAAAAAATAATCATATACTCAGACATTTAATTTGGATACAAAGAGCCAATAAGAAAAGTAAATCAGATGATTTAAGGTGAAAAATTACTTTTTATCGAATATGAAATAACCATAACCCGAAATTCTGGAATGCCAGTTAAGAAAAAGATGCTCAGGTATTTGTATAATTAATCTTCACAATTTTAATACGATTTACATGAAAACAATACACTTTTAAACATACGATGCACAAGATGTACCTCATCTCGCGTATCATTTTATAGTTACCTTCATTTTATAGTTCATAGTTTTAAAAAATTATGAAATGAGGGCAAAGTGATCAAAGAAATTACAAGAACATTTTAAATAGTATTTAAAGTGGCATTCTTGTTTTGCCAGTGATTTCATAAACAAAACTATTATATAACGAATGAATGTAAAAAAAATATGCGAGAACAATGATATTCAATATATGACATGGCAAATATTATGTCAATTAAAATGATAGCTTTCTAGTTTCTAAAATAATTATATGGTACATTTTCTTTAATAAACGATATGAACATCAGTTGGTTATATACCGATTAGCTCGCACCACGTTTTCCATTAAATTGAAAGAGTTAAAAATTATGAGACGGTGCAATTTCTTGAATAATAAATGTAAATATAATAGAATTTAAGTAACCTTTTGTAAATTTGGATATAGCAAAGCTTTATTCACTCTGAAGATGTTTTTTAAACCTTCAACAATTTGGTTTTAAATTATTAAATACTCACAAAAATCAATTCATACAAGTGATATAAGTATTTTCAATATATTCTGATTAAACCTAGACTATTTCATCACATTATTAAAATAATTTAAAGCAGATGATAAAAGATTTTAAAAACTTACTTGTCTATGTCTTCAAATTCAGCCTACACACGTTGCTCCTTTTAAGTCGCGGAATGAAAGAATTATCCGAATGACTCCCTTGTACTCGAGTACGGATCAAATCCAAATATTCGTATCCACTCATGAACCTTTGAAGTTTGAAAAATGCCAGATCCGCAATGAAATTTTTTTAAAAAAATTATTTGGAGACAATGCAACATCGGGAAAGCACAATTTCAATATTTTCAAAACATTACAGTAAAAAGAATACTCAGAATTCCTTAAATATTAAAGGGTCAATGAAACATTGGTTTTCCTTCACACTTTTCTTGTTGTGATAGAAAACTGATTGGATTAAAAATATATATATATAACATTTCAATTTGAAATTCATTCTTACAAATACATTTGCTTGATGTGGATCCCTATTGCATAGTCACTTTATAAATTCGCAAAATAAGTAAGCAATATTTGAGATAACTCTCTGAGATTCTTTGGCATACAAATAATAAATATGTAAGATTTGATTGTTAGTGAGTTTAATATAAATATTGTTCAAGACAAACTTGAACTATTTTAGAGATAAATCTAAATATATGTGATCATGAATAAAAGAATAATCCAAAACATCACACCAATTTTCGCATGACTCCACGATATTTGAAGAAGCCAGTACTAACCCAACTCGGTATTTAAATTAAAAAACTGAAAAATGTTGTAAACAGCAGCTGAAAAGAAGAACGGAACCCAGTGGTTTTGCCACGAAATACCAGAGGAAAAATTCGTATCCAAAGAAGAACTGTCGCTCCAACCAGGTAACGTACATGATTTGAAATATCAGGATCCTTCCACCACAGTCACACATTAGAGTCTTAATCGGTGCTACTCTTGATTTACTACAAAGCAGGTGGCAGTTTTTGTTACCATTCTTGACTTAAATAGAAGCATATACTACAGCAGCAAATCCCTTTTCCGAGGCATCGGCGAATCCAAGAAGCGCGATTATTTCAGGATTCTGTAATAGGACAAATCTTGGGATCCTGAGCTTTTCTAAATCCGGTAAGGATTGAACAAATGAGATCCATTCTTTGAAAACTGCTACAAGTCGTTTCTCATGCCAGTCTAATTTAAGTAGCCATAATGTTTGCAAGAAGAACTTGGCTTTAGTTATTACAGGTCCTAAAAGACCAAGAGGGTCAAATAGGCGTGCGACCTGAGAAAGAGAAACTTTGAAAAAGAAGATGTCTGAAGAACTTTTCCACGAAACACCCAAATTTTTTGCAGTTTCTTCAGTTAACCGATCAAAATTTGTGTCAGAAGACTCACCACTGGCATGTGAGAAACACCGTTTGAGCAAGCTCATTCCTGCTCTTTTGAAGAGAGGAATAAGTTCAGTTTTTAACAGTTCAAGTTCATGGAGACTGGAGCATCCAGTTAAGATATCATCCATTTTTCATCCATTGCAAATTGCTTTAGAACTCGCGTAGACAAGTAACATGCGGGTGTTATTGAATAAGTGACTGTTTTCAACCTATAAATTTGAATTGATTCATTGGACCCTTTTTCCAAAAAAATTTCTGAAAATGTCTCTGTTGGGGATTTATTTCAATTTGCCTAAATATGAAGCATATATCACATCTAAAGAAATAACGATGTTTAAGAGCACAAAGCATTATAGAAAATAAGTCTTCTTGAATTGTATCTCCTTTACACAGAACATTTATAAGTGAGATATTTAGGTCATTTTTTTGTGATTTATTGAAAACTACTCTTAAGAGACGAACGCAATTGCCAGATCTAAGTACGCCGTGGTGTGGAAAAAAGAATCCATCATTTTATTTTATCTAATTCCAAATCTTCTCCCATATGATCTAAAGCAAGATATTTTTTGATAAATTCTGTGTAAAGAATTTTTAATTTGTTATCAGGATCTAGACGTCTCCAGAGTTGATCAAGGCATTTAGACGCAATAGTTCTAGAATCCCCTAAACTTACATTTTCTTCAAAATTCTGTTTGAATGGGGGTTTCCTAATGTGCGTTTTTTAAAAAAGATCTTCGCAGTATAAAAGTTTATCGTTAAATTTAATTTGCACTTCGGAAATATTTTCTGCTTCCCAAAAAGAGCAAAGTATCTATTTAAACCCTTTGAAAGAAAGCAATGATATGGATAGCAAGCTTCATCATTATCCGATCCTGCGACAATAAATCCAAATTTAGATTCTACTAATCTGAAGTTAGAGTTAAGCAATTTTATTTGGTTTGGACCAAAAAATATCAAAAAAACAGTTCACTTCCTAACAAGAAATCTCTGAAGGTTGATTAAAATCTTTATCACCTAGAATACAGCCTGTTGGAATTGTAAGTTCCGAAATATTTATCTTTTTTGAAGGGTGTATATTTATCAACTTTGGAGTGAGAAAAAAGTCAACATCATTCAAGTGAAATGTAGTGCGAAGCAGCTGTCTTTGCAAAATGATTAATTCTTGAAAGAGAGTAATTTAGACCCTGTAAGGGGGGGTTGTTTTTTATTTAATTTAGTCCTAACGTATCTGCTGCTTTCAAAGTTAAATAATTATTTTCTGAAGCCGAATCAAAAAACCCAAAGAAGGTTTACTTTTCCCTTTGGACCATGAATCAAAATCCTAGCCGTATTGAGCAATCCTTTTCTAATGGTATCACCTTTGGAAGCCAAGGTCACTGATGACTCAGATGCTTCGCTCGCTGCATGAGAATATATTTTCTCATCAGTTATACATCTCTTCACATAATAAAATACTATGCATTGCGTTAATATTTTTGTTTTTGCAGTTTATACAGATAAAAGAATTTCAGCAATGATTAGAATGATTTGTTGACAGACAGCGATTACATACATGCTTTAACTATTTCCTACCTTACAGGAATTGAAAGCTTTTTAAATTTATCACATTTATACAAGGAGTGAAAAAAATTACATTAATTCATGATGCATTTTTTATTTTGCTTTTTTTTATTAAAAAGATTTAACTCTAATCGAATTATTATTTCTCCCGAAAACGGAAGTCAATTTACCTTTTGTTGGGTATTTTTTACCGAGAAATCTGGTTTAATAATAGATTCTAGCTGTAGTAGAATCTATTAGAACTGTAGTAGAACACATAATTCCCACTTTATTTGATAGCGTTCTCTCAGTCGTTGACTGATGCTAACTTGTATACTATCCTTTTTAGAGTTATCGGAAGGTTCGAATTCCTTGATGAAGGTTTCAGTCTTGGTGATTTTAATTTTAACTGCGCCTCTTTGGCGATTTAGAGCCATGAGCGACATTTTATAACACTATCTCTCCGGCCCGTGGATAGACCAATTTTTATGTTATGAGGGTATGCTAATACTGGCGGTATGCCAGGAAGAAATAAATTCATCGATAGTGAATTATTCGAGAATAATGGACTGAATCCATACTAATTATAAAAATAAATTTATTATTATTAACATTCATAATAAAGGATCAATTATTACAAGGAAAGTAAAAGAATCTACTCCGTATGAGTAAGAGTGGTAAAGTGACCTATTTTCAAACAGGATGAAGGAGGCGATACTATACATTTAATCAGGAAGTGTCACATGGTACATACAAATACTTATTACTTGCCCCCTTACGGTATGGTTATAGGCATAGTAAAATTATGTAACATATATATAAATAAAAATGAATGTGTGTATGTATGTCTCTAGTGCGCTGCCGCAACGCACATCCGATTGCAATAAAACTTTGATCACTTATTACTTGCCCTTACGGGATGGTTATAGGCATAGTAAAATCATCTAATACATAAAAATATTTTCAGATATATTTACCGCATCAGTTGACTATCGATTAACTACCAACTAACTCGCCTAAGAGACACAACAGATATTTTAAAGATGCTAAATTCAGGTCGGAGGTTAAAATTTTGCAGCTATTGTACATAAATACTATGTAAATCGTTCTCTTAGTTTTATTAGAGAGTATGCAAGAAAGGTTTAGGGGAACCAATCCTATAAGATTAAAATTTTATTTAAAAATTTAATACAATTTTTTACGTTTTTGCACTACCTTCCGGAAGTATTAGAGCACAAAACTGTTTGCACCATTTGAACTTAAAAAAATTATTAATTCAACTATATCAACAAATTTATGACAAAAATATTTTATACGTCTTCAGTTAATTTTAAAAGATTTTAATCACATTTTCCAACTTAAATCTTGAGAATTCTGAACGAATCTTAAACGAATCGCGAAAGATACAGAAAGTAGTTTCTTTCCTTAACAATTTTCAAAGAACAACAAGCATTATAATTCTAAAAGAATACATAAATCCGTTATACAAATATGAATTTGTGTTTGTTCGCACCTTACACGCTGCATACTATTCAACCGATTTCTATGCAATTGGTCAACTTATTGCTTGCGCCTGGGCGCAGGTTATAGATGTAGCTATCATATCTGTTATATAACAAGGAATTTTTGTTTATTCGTATCCTATGCGCTACCGTATTGTTTAACCTGTTGCGATGAAACTTGGCAAAACCTATTTTTTGCACTTCCATGAAGATTATATTTTAAAACTGATAGTTGACAAAAGTCAAACGGCACTTCCAATCGAAATTAATCGCACAAAATAAAATTATTGTGATTGGTGTCAGTCAATGCGAGTGAAATGGATCAAAAATTCTTTGTGCAAGTCCTAATTTTTTTCTTCTCATTAATGAATAGTCTTCTACAAAAGTTGTTGTCACTCAGCATGCTCACTTGTCTGCGGCAAACCTCATATTATTCAGAATTTATCTCTAAGTAATATGTAATGGAAATTTTCCAGTGAAAACTGTAATCTTGGTATTTATTAAGCGAATCAACAAACGAAATTTCGATTATACAAATCTATATCGTGTTGGTTGCTTCGACAAAAAATATGTTCCCAAACGTTCGTGACTTAATAGATTTAACAGTTCAACATCTAGAAATAAGCCAATTCGAGCTATTTAAACAAACGAGGACAAGGGAACCATAAAGCAGATCATTTACACATTGCAAATTCATGTGTTTCAGTCTCAAGATCAACATGAGGCAAGAACTGATAGACAACGTTAACATGCTACCTGATCACGAGTATCGGAATCAAAAGATCACTATAAGACATAAGCGTGACAACTATCCTTACAGGAACGTCGATTGAAGATGTGCTCACTCAATTCATTCCCATTATTCCCACCAATATTCCTTTTGATTTCAAACGGCTGCAGTGTCCCCTTCGACTTGAATTCTCGATGATCATCAACTAGGCACAAAATCAATCACTTCATGTCTGCTGAGGGAACCAAAACAATCCATGCTTTTCACATACCTGTTGTATCCTGGATATTACGAATTGGACTGTCAAGAAAATTGTTTCTTCTAAAATCGAGAAAACAAATAAACAAAAGTATATATTACCTAGCCTAAAGCTCTTGAGAAATAAATAAAATACAATAAATATTATTCACACTTCTTAATTTATCCTTCAATTTCAATTAATGTTTTAATCTCCGATAAGAAAATAAATGTTATTCTTTCTATCATTCGTAATTAAACAAGATTGTTATTTTAAATTTCAAACGACATTTTAAAAATTGTTTCTTCTGCGTCAGCAACGACCCGGGTACCAGATAATTTTGTTATAGATCCAACCACCCAGGCAAATCTTTTTGCAGACTTTTACCTAACGATGACTATCAAGCAATTTATTCCTTTTGATTTTTCAACAGATCAAAATGAAAGTTACAATGCTTCTTCAACTTTCATAAATTTGGCTAATTCGAAATCTAGAACACGTAATTCATCCACTGGTCCAGATTTTGTCAGTGCAAAACTTCTGAAACCCATGCTTAGAATTTTCCATTAGAAACCTGTTGTTATAATGACATTTGTTTGAATCAAGAGATCCCAGCTGATTGAAAAATTGCAAAAATTATTCCCATTTCAAAACTCAATAAGTCAAGTAAAGAAATGTCGTCCTTCCATCCGATCTCACTGACATCAGTGATGTGTAAAGTTTTTGAATGCATAGTGCTCAATCGATCCATCAAATGCTCTCAATCAGGATTTCACCCCAATCATGCTGGGTTTATTCCTCAAAAAGATTGCAACAATATACAATCTATTATTCATCAGAACATCATTAATGCGAAAAATGATAGAAATTTTTATTAATGGTTAAACTCGATATTACAGCTGCTTACGATTCAGTTTGGAGAGACGGCCTTATTTTGAAATTTTTACATCTTAGCTTCGAAGGTAACCTTGTTATCTATACTTGTAATAAAGCTCAATGTGTGTGTGTGTTGGCGCTCTACAAGCCAGACCGTTGGACCTACAGCTACCAAATTTGGTACATGTATACCTTGGACGTCTGGAATGTGCACCTAGGAGCCCTTTTTTCCAATTTTTAATTAGAATTTGAATTAATTAAAATATAAGCAAAATTTCGACGTTTTTCCGCCATAACTTCCGAAAATATCATCACACAAACATGATTTTTACGTCAATTTAAAGATTAAAAAAATTAGCCTTCTAATGGTATCAGTGTATAACTTAAGCTTCTATTTTTAACGAATTTTTAAAGAAATAGTTTAACGTTGTTGTTTTTATCACGTGACTGCATAAAAATGAAAGAAATCAATGACGGAAGTTAAAAAAAAAAAACTATCATCGTAAATCAAATCTAAAGAAATGCAATTTTCAGTACGTGACTGGATAAAATAAAAGAAATATAAAATGTGATATTTTCTTTAACAAATAAATGCAAAGCAAAGGTTTCTATAATCGTTTGCAATATCTATATCATTAAATAAATCTTCTTTATTTACGGTAAACCCGATTGAATTTAGACAGGATATGCATTGAAATCCAGACTTAATGGCATATTTATGCAATAGTTTGCAATATCTGTATCATTAAATCAATACTTTTTCCCTTTCTCGCTTTCTTTAAAAAATATTTAATGTTTTGGCAACATCAACGAAAAAAACATTTTTAATATTTTGGAAGCATAACTGATAGTTGAAACTGACTGATTTATAAAATTAAAGAATATTATTAGGAAAAGGTGTACTTTTAGAACTTTCCGTCCATCATCTTAAAGAAAATATTAATTTCAGGCCAATCAATGCCCAGAATTACTTCAAGGCTAATGAATATGTGATTTAATTGAAAATTTTAGAACGCTTTACTCATGGCGAACCAGCTGGTCGCCAAAGGCGGCTAGTATTAATATATAATTTTGTTAATGACAGAACTTTTTTCGTCTCTCTGAAAAATGCCACATCCTACAAAAAAAGTCCTTACCAGAGAAATGCCTCAGGGAAGTGTTCTGAGTTTCTTCCTTTTTACTGTTTACATGCATGATATTTTTGAAATGATACCTTCCGGTATTTCTTGTTATGTGTATGCAGATGCAATTTTTTTTTTTATTAGGGTTCAATCGCAATATGAATAGGGTAATTGACATCGTCCAGAAATCCTCACATAAAAGTGAATGTTGATGAAAGACATGGCATCTTACAATTAAATCAAAAATCAGCTATTTTTCCTAGTAAAAAGGATTTTCAAGTTAGACATTTACATAGTGGTGAATCAATACCTTGGTACGTTGAGATCAAAATTCTTGGAATTCATTTTACTTCAAATTTTTCATTTAAATTTCACTTTGATTTCCTAAAAAAGAAAACCCTGCGTCAGCTGAAAGACATTAAAGAAATAGCTGGCAACTCTTGGGGAGCCTAATCCCATCTTTTAAAAATAGTAAATGCATCAATTAAAAGTAAACTAGAATTTGGTGCCACGTTTTCTTTACTTTCTCAAACTCAAGTGCACTTCCTCTGGAATTTTTATACCGTTCTGTGCCTCTACTTGCCATTGGATTACCAAAGTGGACACGAATCCCTCTTCTTTATCGAGAGGCCGATGAAATTCCTTTAAATCACATATTCAAAATTCTAGCTTCGCGATTTTACATCCTTCTTTTGGAGAGAATTCAGCATTAAACCCTCTTTTTCTACCTTTAACTGCTCGACCTAGGTTAAAGAAATTCATTTCACTTCAATATTTCTTCGGTGATCTTTTTGTCGAATCTCAAAATTTTCCGCTCTTGCATCATTCCTTTTATTCCACTTCAAAAAGATCTGGTTAAAATCATTTTTCACTTTAATGATTTACCATTTCAAAACAAAAACTTACCGAATGAAGTCACAAGAAATCTTTTTCAAACTCATAAAACATATGCTTGGTTTAATAAAGTTTTAATTGCAACGGATGCAGCAAAAAACAAGAATTTACCTACCCTGGCAGTTATCAATACAACTCACCAAATTTCTGATTGAGTCTCTAATTTTAACAGCATTTTTTCATGCGAAGGTTTATCAATCTTTCTTGCAATTTCCCAGTTTTCTGTAGAAATGCAAGATTATGCCTTACTCACAGATAACTTATCAATTTAAAAACTTTTACGAAAATTAAGAATAATTCCTCAAGAATTATTTCACTTATCCAGCAAAATTTCTTTCTCATAATAAAATTAAATATCTAGAACTTGTTTGGACCCCTGGTCATGTGGTGTCCCAGAAAACGAACAAATGTATAATTTAACTCTAAAAGTGCAAATTTCTGAAGTTGTGAAATGGATTTCCCCGGAAGATATCTTTCGGCACATCAAAAATGCTATTCTGAAAACTGAATTTAAGGAATGGAAAGAAAGTAACTGTAGTAAATCTTTTTCTCACTTGGAAAGCATCGAACCTAAATATAGTAGATATCCTCCCAATCGAAAGATGGATGTCATACTCGCACGCTTTCGCATTTGAAACTTTCCATCTCATGAAAGGTTATATTTTGTCTGGCTAGTTCATTAAATTGACCTGTTTGTAATGAAATTGAAGATAAAGAAGACATTCTTTTTCGTTAAAAAAAATATCTTAATTTTCATGATCAACTTCGAAAGCATACGGGAGTTGGGCTACTTTCTTTCTCTTGGCTCTTTGATTTAACGGAAGATACAGCGTGGAAAACAAATGCTATCATCAAATTTCTTCAGCAACTTTCTGATCCTTAACTTCATTTGTCAAGTTTTATTTTTAGTAATCTTGTATTGTCACGTTTTGCATGTTTCTAGCTTCCCAGGCCATCCTTTCCTGTTTGTCGTTTTCATTTTAAATTCGATGCATCGTCTTTCTTTGTGCGTTTTTTTGGTCAAACTTCTTCGAAACACAGTATCTTTTAATATAATGAAAGAAAAACGGAGATAAAGCAGCCGAATGGCAAGCGCAAATCACAAAACACCTTCCGAACTTAACTGAACTAAACAGTAGCTAAAAAGACTCAGAGCTATTTTCTTTCGGGAATGCAGTCAGTTAAATTTGATATGTAATAAAATAATTTGTTTTGTCGTAGAAATAAATGTTATAGTTTTTTTTTTTTCAAGGAAAGTAGTATTCCCCTCCCCCCCCACAATCGACGGAAGCAAAATTACATTTGTGGATTTAAATATACCAAACCAAATTTAATAATTTTAAATCATTGCGTTTTTGAGTCATCTTATTTACGTGTTTCTGAAAGTACAGATTGGCAGACGGTCAACCTCTTGTTGGATAGGGACATTTTGTACAAATACGTCCAAGTAGATTGCAGGTTCCTCGGCTCTACAAATAGTTATAAATGCAATTTTTGCCAACAAAACAATTTTACTGATGGTTATAAAACATGTAATTTATCCCCTAAATAAATCTACCATGTTTTAAGAATCAAGAAAAACATTTCACTTCTATTTATATTTATAAAAACAATTGTGCGGTAATAAAGATACAAAAGTTGAATTGATATTTATTGTTTCCAATTTTATCAGAAGGTCACTCTTGTAGTTTGCAACCGCCATTGCAAAAGTGTAAAGAAGTATTTCGGTACCTCTTATGTGGGATTTAGATGTTTTGCTCTTATAATAATTGAGCATTGAACCCCCCCCCCCTCTATTTCATAAACTTAGTCCCTAATTTAATTTCACTTTTGAGCACATTTTTAATTTAATCAATATATTAATGATTTATTTGACATTAGTTTTTCTTATTTTAGTAATTTTGTGAAAATGAATATACTATTATTATTTTTTGTTTATTATGATTCATTATTGTGCAGTACGTTTCAATTTATTTCAGTACGCAATCACATTTGTATCCAATATTGTTTGCGAAAAACAGAGAGCTTTTTTTTAAAAAAAAAATACTATTAAAAAGAGTTTGATAATGGATACAACAGTATAATTCGATCTAACTGGACGTTACCTAAAGTTTTAAGGCGTTGCCGTATTCTTTAGCTTCCCGTAAATGGCATAATAGTAAAGAGAATCAAATACTGCCTTTTGAACTTCTTTCTACCAACCGACTGAGTATAAAGTTTAATGCAAGTCTAATCTTCATTTTTGTCAAAACCTCATATCTATTTTCATTTATCTTGTTTATCATTATTACGGAGAAAATTTCATATATTATTGCCATGAGTGGGAACTCATGTATTATTATCATGAGTGTATGTTGAGAAATTCGGTGAGCTCACTATAAATAACCATGCTATATTTAACACGAAACGCAGGCAGAAAAACATACCAAAACAGTTCTTGCAGAAATCAACAAGTAGAAAATCATAGTAAATCAATCGCAAGAAGTATAAAGGGCTCAGAGAGCTCAAGCTGTAGTTAAATACTTCACAGAGAAAAGTCATTTGAGCACTTCTTTTGGACTTTTATAGTTCTCAGTAATGTGACAAAGAAGCTTCTAGAGGGATATTGTGCCTTCGCATCTATTCGATATATGGCCAAAATTCCAGTAACTTCAGGTATTTTTGTTTTTGCCCTAAATTCGATACCAAGTTTTCGAATAATTCCCAAGTTTGTCAGCACTTATTGTAACATTGTCATTGCATCCATTTAGCAACCATCAGAACTATCAATGAAATTATTTTCCTTATCATGAATCTTCTTCTTCATTGGCGCTTCAGCCCAGGGTGGGCCATGGCCTTCCCTAGAATTGAATTCCAGGCTGCCCGCTTCTTGAATAGACTTAGCCAGTTATTAACTCTGAGAACTTTTATATCTGTTTCTAGACACTCGATCCACCGGATCCTCGGTCTACCCCTTTTGCGGGTTCCGGGTGGTTTAGCGTCGAAGATCTTTTTGGTGGTTCGGTCATCTTTCATTCTAATCAAGTGCCCTGCCCATTTTAGTCTGTGGATCCTTTAGGCAGCCGGGTATTTTCTTCTTTAGATTTCGTAACAGTCGAGTTTTTACGGGGTAGGGGAGTTAGCCCTACGTCCAACCCCATTTTAGTCGCCTCTTACGACATACATTGGGACTATTCTTACCCCTTGGTTACCACATGGTCACCACACGGGGTTATCATGAATCATGAGATATAATAAATAGATTTTTCATTACCGTTCTAAATGAACAAGTTTTATAATCCTAAAAGAATACATAAAACTAAATATTTGTTGGTAGAATAGAATAATAAAAAAAGAATAAATAATATTTATGTTTCTCCTTTATATATCCTTCAATTTCAATAAATATATTTATTGCCGACAAGAAAATTAATATCATTCTTAATTAAACAAGATAACTGTTTCAAATCCCAAACGATATTTCCAAGATTATTTTTCTACGGAAGCAGCGCATCAGTACCAGCTAGTCTAATATATAAAAAGGAATCTTTGTTCGTATTTTATATAATGTCGCACCTTTCATCCTATTTTAATAAAACATTGACATTGACTGATTGCGGCAGCAACGCGCCGGGTACCCGCCAGTTTCTTATAAAAGAAAAGACACAAGAAGAGACCGATCCTCTTTACAAGTCATGAAAATATTATTAGAAACAGAATGCTCGTTTTATAATAAACATAAGGGATAAACAGTTAGGATGTTACGTACTTTAATTAGAAACTTAAAATCAACGCTTCCTTAAAGACCACGGTTTTTCAGTCTCTTGTGATTAATTCAGCGCCACCTATCGATCAACTTCTGATTTTTTTTCCCCTTCTCAAAACACATTCCCATTGCTTCACCTAGATTGAGATTAAATATCAGGTCACTCGGACAAGTGATTAATTATTTAACAATTTTTTTTAATGCAACTTTAATTCTACTCAACATTTATATGATTTAGAGGATCGAGATGTGATGAATGATTTCTAAAATCATTAAACTAAAAAATTATTTTTACATCATCTTAAAATTAAAAGATTATCTCTTTAATGATACAGAATTATTGTTGTGTAATTTTTTTTCTGTATTCCCCCCCCCCCCGTTTTGACCTAATTTTTTGCTGTATATTTTTTTCAAGATGGAAACAGATGTGTATCATAGTGTATGAATATTTCCTTTCAGTTGAAAGTACACTGAATTGAATGCCAATTTTTTCCAGAAGATACACAAGCGTATAAATGAAATTAAAACACTCACATTGATATAAAATCTTTTAAATATTTACTTCCCATATATGTAACAATTTATCATAAAAAGAACAAGAGGCAACAAGGTTAGAAACACATTTGCCTGTATCGCTTGTGGTTTCACCAGTTTCATTTGACTGGAAACACCAATCCACACCATACGCAAGTGACTCATGTTTGTTGTAGTGAGCCTTTTCTTTCAGAGCACCATCTAGTAAAAGAAAAAACGAGTGGTATAAAAAAACTTTATTATTAACATTTGGGGAGGGGGAATCCCTGCCCATTTGGTAATCCTTTAGTTAAGCTACAAACATACTTAAAAATCGCTCTGAGGTGCACATTCCCGACCCCCAAGGTATACATGTGCCAAATTTGGTATCTCTAGAACCAACAGTTTGGCCTATAGAGCGCCAACACACACACACATTGAGTTTTATTATAAATATAGGTTACCATTTTGAAGCTTTATGTTACATAATTTTGCAATTTAAAAAAGAATGCGAAAATTTATAATTTCATAAAAAAATAATTTAAAAAATAAAAATTCCCTTTCTTTATATTAAATACTATTTAGATTTCACCAAGAAAAAAAATTTGCAATTTTTTTTCTATTTTGCTTTAAAATGATTTAAATTTCAGCTGCGATTTTTTTTATACATGATATACTGATGCCAATTTCAAAGAAAGTAAACTGCAATCAAGCATTTTGCTATTTCAGACTATTCTAATTTGTTAATTAACAGTACTTATAAAACAATTAAATTAGAATCGATAAAAACTAAGTGGGTTTGAAATTTCAGAGGGGAATAGGGATTTAAGGATTTGTATTGTACATGAACCCCTAGAAAGCTGCCAATGTCCGTTTCAGTTTTCATCTTTTTTGTCTCACTTAAATAATTATTGACAAGTTTCAGGCATTCAATTTAAAAGGAGTTTCTCCCACTGTTTTTTAAAATTCTAAAAATGTCAGAGTCAAACTCTCTAGGATTCCTTATGGATACAAGTTTCTTTTCTCAGCTCCATTTACCAAAACCAGATTTTTTCATTGATCTGTATAAGAATCTGTGTAAGAGGCTTTAAAAAGTACACCTTGCCAAATTTAATTTCATTTTCTCTTAAGATGATACAGCATAAACACCGCTTATAAAAAATATTCCATATAAAAGTCCAAGCAATTTTAAATACAAAAAATAAAAAAGAATTGACAAGATCTTTTAAACATAGTTTAAATATTACTATTTAAAGATTTGAAGCAATAAGCTTTTTTTAAATTTAAAGCAATATTGTTAATTTATAAAGCAATATATTCGTTTAGAATCCAAAGAAAAAATAAAATTAAACTTCAAAACTAATTAGTTGTTAAAATTAATTAGGATTGCTGTTAAAATAATGTCACAAAATTATAATCATAATTCAATCTCAAGATTTTATTTTTAAAAGAGGATATCATCAAAAGAGCTGCATCATCATTTTAATACAGCTGGGTTAAGCATTCTATTAAAGAATTAAGCAATGGAAATCTCAGGGCCCCCTTATCTCTTCAAATTTATGAAAAAATGAATATTTTATCTAACTAAGAATCAATATTTTAATTCTTATATTGTAATCAAATACTTTATTAATTAATATTTAGTTTTTCTATATTTAGATTTAAGTACCATATTTTGATGACTGAAAAAGTAAAATATTTAATCGCAGATTGCTTTCTAAAAAAAGTCAGTTTAAGTATATCATATATAAAAAAAGATCCAGAAATGAAGTAGGTAAATAATGCTTTAAATAAATGTTTTTTGCCTAATATAAATAAATCTAAAAATAAAATGGGACATTTATAAAATTAAAAAACACTACATTAGTTTAGAATATTAAAATAACATAAAAAATGCATACGCTAAAATATAATACACAAAAATTAAATGAAACAACACTGTATTTCAATTTGAATAAGTTTGGTTGAAATGTTTTAATAATCAAATGAGGGAAAAAACTTAAATAAGTGTCAAAACACCGAAAAAAAATCTTGAGGGAGGGAGGCTTTCTAAAGTCCCAAGATCTTCTTTGCATATTTAATAATCTGGCTCTGTCTTGACAAATAAATTATAACACACAAAAAAATTATGTAACCTCCCCCCACCCAAATTTTTTTTCGAGGGTACAAGTGTTGCAGGACCCATTAGCCCAACTGCCTTCTCTTTTATTTATTAATTTGCACTTGAATTCAGTGTATTGTAAAATTCATCTTAAATCAATTATAAACAGCATTAAGTTAAATTATGTATTTACACAGGAAGTAATACAATAAAAAATTCTACATCAAGAAAACATTTATTAAAACATAAAAATTTTTTGGAAAAAATTTTTATTTTGAAAAAAATATTTTTTCCATTAATAAAAACTATATTGTTTAAATACCTTATAAGTTTCAAATTTAACTAAATTTTTCTTAGATAAGAAAACGATCTAATTAATTTTCAGGTATTTAAAGTTTTCGTGATAGTGATAAGAAAATGATATAGTTAATTTTTAGGTATATAAAGTTTTTGTTGACCTCATTCGCAAAATAATTTTATTTGGAAAGAAAAAACTATTCTGGAACACCTGCCACAATGTTAAAACATTCGAAAAACCAAAGACAAAACTGATGTCACTAGTGCGAACAATTAATATGCTTAATTGTTAAGAAACAGTTGTGCTCAAACTATCAAAGTTAACTTATTAGTAGTAATAGTCAGGGATTTCTAAATGTTATCACTATCGGCAATGCATTTATTTTATCAACAATATCAATTTGAATGTTTTCTCTTGCTATTATTATCGCCATCCATAGTAAGTTACCAATATTATTTATTAAAATTTCCCTTTAATGATTTTTTTCATTTTTTTCCAGCAAATTTTTATTAATGTAAAGATTAAAGTAATTATAAAAACATCTAAAGTAATAATTATACAAATCAAACTATTGGTTGAAGTGTAGCACGGTGTGCCCTCGAGTTTCTCGCCAATATGGCAACCCAACGGAACTTTCTTACAATAACCCTAATTCTGTTTTGTTTACTACTTTTTACAATAGTTGAGTTGTTCATGAACTACAACTGTTTTATGATAAATTGAAAATATCGATTTCAGATGATTTAAACTTTGTTTATTATTTTAATTTAAAATTTATTATACAAAGAAAATTTAGAATAAAATTAATATTAATTAAAGTAACATTTATTTCATTTTTAGTATTGATATTTACAAAAAAAAAAAATCGTTTTTCCATTTTTAATTATCACTATGCGAATTCGCAAATCGTCTGAAAACGTAATTCACGAAATTGTCTGCGTATTCGAATTAAAAGAAGTCTGCCATGGAATTATTCGCAGATCTCGTAATTCTTTTGGTGCTTCAACGTTTGGTTCCTTCGAAATATTATGTCTGCAATCGTACGGGAATGGATTTCTGGTAGTTGGGGTGGTAGGCATTACTTCGAACCTGCTAAATGGATGAAGGGCGAGTGGAATATTTTTTTTTCTATGACTTAATGAGGCTTGAAAAGAATGCTATGAGTGTTATGAAGTGTTGAGTGTTTATAAAAAGATTAAATAAAACAAGTAAGTACATTAAAAATTCTGTATAATATTCGTTTCTATAACATCCTTTATTCTTACTTGTAATATTATTATGCACTATTCCTTAATCCACACCGTACATCTGTTCAATTTGCTAGCGAAGCTACTTCATTCCCGCTCAGTAGGAAAGCGAAGCCCAAGGATGTTTTTTTAAAGTTAAAAAATGCTGCCCGGTGCCTTCTACAGATGCCGAAGGCATCGGGCAGTATTAAACAAATAACTATAATTAGTTAAATATTTTAAATAAAAAGGCGGGAAATGGCAACCGTAACTGTTCCGCGGAACAGTTTATTTTGTCCGTCAGCTTTGTTGGCGACTTGGCATCCTTGACGCAGCAAGAGGCACACTATTCTACACTTTTACCCAAACTATTTTTTTGTATTTTTAACAATATATGACCTTTTCTCATATATTGAAAATTAAGTATCATTAGAACATGTGTTCATTAATTCTTTCTCTTTTTTATATTCACATTTCCTGCAGACTGTTTGCAGTTTATATTTGAACTATAATGAATAATTGTTCGCTTAAAAATCATCACTTATTTCAATCTTTATTATAAAAACTAAAATATGAATTTTTCGCAATCACGAATAAATAAACTTTTTTGCACATCCGGTTTGAACATGTTATGCATATTTAAAAAAAAACCAGATGTTAAAAAAAATGTCAGAAATATTAATTATGGTAAGAAATTTTTTTTTCTTTTAGGAAACTGTAATCAAGGTCAGACCGTGGCAGGTGGCCACGAATGAAACTGTCTAGTTGACCAAACGTCGCTAACTGAAAACGATATTTTTAAATGCGAAACAGTCGTTCAATGTAACTTTGAAAAACAATATTGATTGCATTGATTTATTTTTGAAATTAAGATAAATAACATTTATTTAACAGTAATTTATTTGAACTATTACTAAATTGTGTTATGGCTTTACCATTTAACATTGAAAACTGGTCAAACATCTTTCTCAAGACAACAAATGCCAAATTCTTACTTGAAACATAACATTAGTCAATAACAGTTTATAATATTAGCCATTTTAAATATCGAATTAGAAATAAAAAAATAAATTGAGATGACAGGTATCAATAAACTAGCTACGAAACAAGAAATTAAATAGAGCAAAAATCGCATCTTGTAACTTTATTTTAATATGTCACAAATTTATGAAATAATTTTTGTTATTAGGTTTATTATGGATATTTTGAGTGATAAAAATAAAATTTTACGAAAATGGTTTAATTATTTTCACTTTCATTTATTCCTTAAGTCCTTAATGTATCAATTGTTCATTGTAGTAAATAGTAAAACGTTATATTGCTGCATAAAATTTATTTTAAGACACCACATGTCAAATTTGAACCATGTTTTTATTATAGTATTCTTTTTTAAGTGATGAACTTATGAAATGATTAATTTAAATTTACTTTTTTCTGAATTTTTCGTAATTTCAAAATAAAACAAAAATCTCCTCTAAAATTTTAATACTTTACTCAAAACAAACAATAATGATATAAATAAAACAATAAACTAGTATATTATTACTGAAAATTGCTTCTTTTCAGCATTTAAATACAAACTCACCTTCTATAGACAGAACATGGAATCCATTATGCATTGAGGCTGATAATAAAAATGTTGGATTTTGTGGATGCCATTTTAATCTCCAAATACCACCATTTAATGAAATTTCGGAAATTGGAATTTTCATAGATCTCACATCCCACAGGAATACATTTTCATCATAACTTTGAAAAAGAGAAAAAATATTTAAATCAATTTTATGAAATAAATTACATGAATAAAAAATTAATTTTGAATTATTAATAGAAATATTAGATTAATAAATTTTGAAAGTAATATAATTCTAAGCATGATGAGTAAAATTAAAAAGATAAAGCAGGGCTCACATAAGCTAACTATTGCGCGCAACGGAAGGTCACGACTACTTCACGTGGCACAATGGAACATTGGCAAATAGTTATCTTGATGAGACAACTATTTGTCCGGGTGGGGTCACGTCATTTTCCTTAAATAGGCGTGGCCTCCCATCGAGAGCAATAGTTGGCCATGTGTGAAAGCTGCTATAGAAAGAAAATGACGTAGAAATTTATTCAAATCCTGAGGTAGCATGTTCTGCCAATTTTAATACTTTTTTAATGCTTCATATAAGAAAGTGTTCTTGTAAAAGAATGAATCTGCATAGCTATAAAAGTAGTGAAAGAAATGCATTTACCTTCCAGTGACTAACAAATGATCATTTAATTTACTTTTGGAAATAGCTGTCACGCCCATGGAATGGCTAAAAAAATGAAAGAAAAATATATATTCTACTACACAGCAAAATCAAAATACTCAAATAATTTCATATCATAAAAACAGATATATAAACTCAATAGATAGAAAATATTATAAACTTTTTCTTAATAAGTATGAAAATATATATCTACAACGACCGTTATATTTTTAAGGATACATAATCTTTAAGTTAATTTTTATTTCTTAATATAACAGGATTTATTTAACAATTAGGTTTTTAAAAAGTGTATAGAAAAAATAATATATATACAAACCAGACGCCTTTGGCGATCAGCTGGTTCGCCATAAAAATGAGTTATAAAATGATATCAGCCAAATATATTTAAACTTCAAATTTCGATAGTCACGTAACTAGTATTATTATAGAAGTCTTTCTATTATTCATTCATTGTACTATATAGCTCTCTGATTTGCAATCAGGTGTGGAATTATGTGAAAAATACCAAATCTTATATTTATTCCATAACATTACGCTTCGATTTCAACACGTGCTGAGCATCACACTTTCCTCGGTTTAATTTGCAATAATATTTAATTTAATCATTCCGTTTGAATTTTGTCAAAGTGACGGCAAAGTATTGGTACACTCTTAACGTGTTTTTGCAGGTTAAATTCTACTTTCATTTTGAGGTAAATTAATTGTTTGAAGATACAACAGTATTTTTTTAAATAAATTCATTAACAATATAAATTTAATTTATAGGTTAACGCTTTAATATAAACGAACAAAAAAAAAGTCAATTTTAAGAGGATTTAAAAAACAGTTTTGTGCTGTAATTCTCATTTCTCACAAAATGAAAGTAGTTCCAGTTATTGCCGTATCTTGGACAAGAACTCAAACTGAATAATTAAATTAACTTTTATTGCAAATTAAACAGATGATAGTGTTAAGTTTAAAAAGAAGCGTAATGTTATGGAACAAATATAAAAAGTGATATTTTCAAAATAATTCCATGACAGCTTATTGCGAATCAGAGAGATATACAAAGCTATGAATAAATAATCCTAAGGCTTCTACAATAATATGAGTTATGTGACTATTGAAGTTTAAATATATTTGGCTGAGAAATTTTAAAGAGAACAAGGCACATAAGTATGTAATTAAAAATTTTAGGACGCATTACTCCTAGCGAACCAGCTGGTCGTCAAAGGCGGCTAGTATTTAAAATAAAAAGAGATAAATCAATTATGTCAGTCTTTAAAAACTGACTAATTTATGAATATTTGCGTGTTACTATTCAATAAAAAAGGGGAACCTGAGAAATTTTTGTTGAATAATTGATGAAATATTATATAAATTATGAAAATGATTCTATAGTACACATAAGACTCAAATGATGATGGAATGGATGTAGACAAATGATGATGATGTTTACAATATTGATATTAAAAAAACGAAGAATAGTTCCGGTAAAAAAAATTATATTAATTACAGCCTAATCATGTGCACTTTAAATTAATAATGAATTTTTGCCAAGCTGACAGATAATTGGAGAGACATATAGTACATTACAGGCTTAAAGTCTTTATAAATGGAGATTGAATTATATGATTATCAAAATTTGGTTCTTAAAAATATTCTGATGAAGTAGCTAATAAAAGTTACAAAAAGTATTTAGTTGACAATGAAAAGACACATAAAGTATTTAATTGGCAATGACATTGATCAAATTAAGCATTTAACTGACCATTTATAGATTATTAAGATTGGCGAACCGGCTGGACGCTAAAGGTGGCTAGTGTACTATATGTCTCTCTAATTATCTGTCAGTTATAGCAAAAGTTCAACTGTAAATTAAAGTAGTAATGATTCAACTGCAAATTGATTTAAAAACATTTTTTTTACCAAAACCAAACTTTTTAAAAAAAGATAAATAAAAGAGAATAATTATGTGTACTACTGTATAATTACAATAATTTATGTAATATTTCAAGAATTACTCAACAAAAATTACTCAGATTCATCTTAAAGTTCAGTTTTTAGTTTTACTTTCAAAAAGATTTAAATGATGCAAATAATATTTTATTTTATTTTGGTCTATAAACATAAGTTTAAAAAATTATTAAGTCTAAATTTTATACACCTTTTAGTAATAAGGAATCATATTTTCCGAAATATTCTTGACACTTCAATTTTCAAATAAATAAATGAAGCTTTTTATCGTCTTCTATCTAATTGGATAGACTTATTTAGTTTTGAATAGAAATGTTTGGAACATTCAAAATTTTCATTCTTAGGCCAACCAGTCTTGAGGAATTCTTGATGTTGATTGGGTATCATCTTTCGAATGGTGGATGAAGTGATTTAAAATTACCCGTTTTTATTGAATAGTGATCTTCAAATATTCAGAAATCAGTCAGTTTTAGAGACTGAGTTGATTGTGTGTGTTGGCGCTCTACGGGTCAGACATTGCACCTATAGCAACCAAATTTTGTACATGTATACCTTGGAAGTCAGGAATGTGCTATTTTCCTATTTTCAAATTCTTAATTAGAATTTGAATTAATTAAAAATTAAGTGAAATTTCACGCTTTTTCACTCTAACTTCCGAAAGAATTATTCCATAAAGATGATTTTTACATCAAATTTAAGATTAAAAAATTAGCTTTCTAATGGTATCAGTTTTTAACATATACCTTAAGCTTCTATTTTTTACGAATTTTTAAAGAAATATTTTAATTATATTTTTCAATAATATATTTTGGACAAAAAAATACATTTTAAAAAGCACGAGCACGTTAAGAGTGAAAGGGGAAGAATTATCTTTCATCAATATGTTGCCATTCGATTGACAAAAACTCAAATTAAAAAAATAAATAATTATTGCAAATTAAATTTTCAGCATGTGTCAGCATGAAATGAAATAAATATGAATTATGTTTTTTCGAAAAAAAAATTGTGACTATATATATATATCTATATCTATATATATATATAGTCACAATTTTTTTTTCGAAAAAACATATTTCATAATAATTTGTAATTTGTAAAATCTTAATAATATATATATATATCCTTAAAAAGGGCCTAAATGAAGTAAATAACTACATTGTGCATAACATAAGTCAATAAATGCTTTAAAAAACCGGAATGTTTAATTTTTAAATAAAAAGAGATAAACTTCAATCAATTCGGTCTCTAAAACTGATTGATTTGTGAATATTTGAAGACCACTATTCAATGAAAACGGGTAATTTTAAACCACTTCCTCGACCATTCCAAAGATGATAACCCAATCAACGCCCAGGATTTCTCAAGACTGACTGGCCTAAGAATGAAAATATTGAATGTTCCAAACATTTCTATTCTAAACTTCTTAAGACGGTCAAATTTGATAGCAGACGATAAAAAGCTTCATTTATTTACTTGAAAGCTGAAATGTCAAGAATATTTCGTAAAATATGATTTCTTATTACTAAAAGATGTATAAAATTTAGACAATAATTTTTTATTTAAGTTTATAGACCAAAATAAAATCATATCATTAGCACTATTTAAATCCTTTTGAAAATAAAATTAAAACCTGAATTTTATGGTGAATCGAAGTAATTTTTGTTGAATAATTTTTGAAATATTTCATAAATTATTGTAATTATTCAGTAATTCTCTTTTACATATATTTATATATATATTTAAAAATGTTTTGTTTCGTTTAAAAAATTATATTAATTTGTAGTTTAATTATTTCCACTTTAATTTAAAGTTGAAATTTTGCGAAAGCTGACAGATAATTCGAGAGACATATAGTGCATTACAGGCTTAAGGTCTTTATAATTGCATGAGTGAATTATATAACTATCAAAATTTGACCATTAAAATATTTTGATGAAGTAGCAATTAAAAGACTAGTTACATAAAGTATTTAATTGATCATTTTAAAGAATATTAAGAATTGCGACCGGATGGTCGCCAATGACAGTAAATACTATTAAATATTTTTTGAGGATTATTTTTAAAAAACCTGTAGTATTTTTTATTTGAGGAAATATTGCATTGAAGCACTTTTTTAGTTCTTTCATTAAATTAAGCTTTGTGACCGAAAGGGCGCCAAAAGTCTAACTCTGGCAGGATAGACTATTAAAATCAACAAATCATGCCAATTCAGTTAAAGATACATTTAATGACATTAAAGGACATGATTTTACAAGGGGATATAACTATTTAGGACAATAACATTTAACACATATGCATAAAAATAATACTCGGGGATTACATCATGCTTTACGTTCACTTCCAAGGCATGGACTGATTGTTCATAGTAACGGCCGATAGAGAGCCGAGGAACAGTTACGGTTACAGCTTTAAGAAAAAAAGGTAAAATACAATAGGTATTTTCATTTCATACATATTTTTCAAGTTGAGACTTGTAGCAAACCATAGATGTCTTGCTTTGTTCCAGAATAAATGTCATCATAATAAACTACTAATTAATATAAACCTATGTTTCCTTATTTTCTATTTTGTTTAAACTACAAAAATTCTTTCAGATTCTTCATTGTTTCTGTTTCAAATAGGCAAAAACCACACTTTAGTTTAAAGTATTTTCAGATGTAATATTGTATATATTCATGAATTTTTTAATCACATATAAATGAAAATATAAGATGACAGATAATTAGAGACATATAGTACATTGCGGGCTTAGAACCTTTATAAATGCATGAGAGAATTATATGACTATCCACATCTGAAGTTTTAAAATATTGTGATGTAGAAGCTATTGAAAGACAAATTACATAAAGTATTTAATTTACAATGCAAAGTCGCATTAAGTATTTAATTAACAATCACATTACATAAAGTATTTAATTGACCATTTTAAAGAATATTAAGATTTGCGAACTGGATGGTCGCCAAAGGCAGATAGTATTACACATATTTTTGATTTTTTTTATCACATATAAATAAAAAAAGCACACATGAGCATAGATTTAGGTGAGCTCAAATAAGAGAAATTCCATACGAAAACTGAGAAAAAGAATATGCTTAGTGAGAAGATGTGACCAGGATATCCCAACTTCATATGACATGCCAAAAAATGCCAAAAGTTTTTATCGTTGTGTGATTCATAGTTACACTTTTGAATATTAAAATAATTTTAACTAAAGTATAGTTTTATAATTAAATTGCTATTACTTTTATAAAATTAAAATTTCGTGAATTCTACATATATGAAAAGTCAAGATCGATATATAATGACTAAAGAGAAAATTTAATTTTCAAGAATGCCTTTTTGAAATTTCACCACGATACAAAAAAAAAGTGCAAAAATAAATTGTTAGAGTATCTATAAACTACGTACCTTTTATTTATAAAAGTCGCAGACGACACATTTCTTAAATCCCAACCTTTTAAACGGCAGTCATCACCTCCTAAACAGATAAATCAAAATAATAATAATAATAATCTTCTAAAAATGTAAAATAATTTAACATCTTGGTTTCAAATATTAAATCTAAAGGTTCATATCATAGATATTTGACAGATAGCTATATTTGGGGTAAAAGAAATAAATTCTAACCTGAATATACCACATTCGGTTGTGAATAATCAAATGCAACTATCCATGACTCAAATCCATGAGCATTCCAACTTTCCAACAAAGACAACTCACTCTCTCTTAGAACAGTATAATTTAAATTACCTTTTGTATCTGACGCTATAGCTGTTATTGCCCTAAAAAAAGAACATGTTATGAAGCAGTAAAAATAAAAGATAATTGTTTTAAAATGTGCATTGAATTAGATCATATGTATATGTACTACATTACTGAAGAATTTCAGTTTGTTAAGTTCAAAGTATACCTGAAAAAAGGATATCAACAATTCATATTACTCTATATTCCTCTTTTTGTTAAATTGTGAGCTATAATTTCAGATGAGTGTACTAATATGAGTAATAATCTGATAATGAAAATAAAATTTTGTTTGTGATATTCTTCACCAAAATTCTGTATCATACCAATATGAAGAATGAAATCTCTATTAATTATGTGTAAAAAAGGGAAGAGACAGTAATACCTTTTCAAAATGTACTTTCCCAACTGAGAAGCTAAGAATCAAATACCAAATAGTTATTTTTAAAAAATTATTCATAATAAATATTTAATGAAAAAAATACAAACGCTTCAAGACCAATTAACATTTTATTAATGATCACCTAATATATCTCATATTGAGAGATCGACTCTAAAGTATTTTATTACTATCACTTACAGCAAACTTTATCGAGTTAGCTGTAAATTTTTCATTCTAGCAAAATGTAAAATTTAATGCAACTTTCAATGTGCAATAGATAATTACTATACAATTGAAAAATCACTGCTGCCTATAATTTTTTTCTAAAAGAAAAATTTAACTATCAAGTTCAATTTTTTAACTTTTATTTAATTCAATAATTTGACACTATGAATGAAATGAGGATAAATAATTAAAGGAATTCATTAAAATTGAGGATGAATAATGGCGCTTGAAAATGTTAATACCATTCATTCAGTCATTGAGGTACTTTAATTAAAGCCAAAATGGAGCTATAGGATTTACATATCGACAGACAAGTAAGCATAGCTCTAAACAGTGGTAATACTCCCCCTCAAACTTTCTTGTATACTGTGCGGCGACGAATTAAATCCTCTAAGGATCCTTTTCCAATTTTATTTTCTACACCAACTATTCATTTAGTGGTTATAATCATTTGTATAACCAATTTTACAAATTCAAATCTTATGAATTCTTGTGAATCAATAAAGCGCTTGATTACAGGGCCTTTCAAAACAGTTGATTTTAGTATTTTTCATTAAATAAATTACATTTTAAAAAAAGTAGCCGTTTAAAAAACACCTTATGAGCACAGAAATTCGACTATAGAATTAGTTTTTTTTTTAAGTATATAGTTTTAAAATTTTTAAATGACCTAATATAAAACATGATTAATTAAGAATATTGGAATAATGTTTAGACATTTAATTTTAATTAAATTGGAACTCGATTTAAATTTGAATAAGTCTGTGTGCATGGCCCGTGTAAATTAAAAGGAAATATAAAATTGATATACTCAGAAAATCCTAAAAAAGAAATTTCGAAGAGCCTAATGTTACGAGGACTCTAAACAGCTGTCTACTTTGCCTATTTGAAATTCTGGCCCTGATATTCTCAGTCAAAATATTATTGCGTATTATTAAGCTAATACACTGCCGAATAAAGCAGCCTTTTAGAGTGCGATTAACGGGTGTTATACATTTAATATATAAGTACCAAAAAACCGAATATATATTTTGAATTTTTTTTTTCTTCGACTGATTAAAATGAAAATTTGATAAGAGCTTAACTGTAGTCACTAAATTGCATACCGCATTTCATATATTTAAATCATTCAATTTTTTGAATTATCATATTTACATGCTAGTGAAAATGCAAAAAAAAAAAAAAAAAAAAAAAAAACAGGCGATTAATTTCTATATGGATTGAGTTTTAAATTTAATCTGTATTGTGATATAATGTAGATTATTATGATCTATGCAGGAAGTAACAGGACTTATGTTTTAAGGAACATTTCTTTAATAACCATATTCACACACGGAACACAAAGACAAGATATAACAAAACGAAACATTCATGCGCGCAGCTTAACAGTATAGTCTCACATATCATTCTAATTACACTCGCAATGCATTATGGGATGGCATATGGGATAGCCTATCAGGCATCGCCATCTAGTACCCAAAAGAGAAGATAAGAATTATGCAACTGCTACAGTATTAATTTAGCTAATCTGCATATCTATATTAAATTCATGTCACGAGTTTTATAGACTTATCCCACTCTGTTTCATAGTTAAATTGTTAACATATTCGGTCTATATTCTATAGTTCCATATATTCAGGCAGAAGACTGAGGGTTATCCTCAGAATGAAACGCGTTTGAAATTCGATAAAAATCTGCAAATCAGAATAGAAGCCAAATACAAAATATCCTCTATCTAATTGAAACAATTTTTGAGTTATCGTCTTCGCCGACAGATAGATGGACTGACAAAACATCATATTTTTTTTTTTTTTACTCAGGTAAGTCTAAAGGTCTTATCACACGGCAAAATATCGTCAGTACTATTCGTCAGCAAATGACAACGAAAGTGACGACACTTCAAAGTTTTACATGATTAGTTAAATTTCGTTTGCGGACAATTTTTCCGTCACTATCATTGGCATTCTCAAGCTGGTTAGAAAAAGTTGTTGATGACGAAAAACTTGTTTGACTGGTTTTGAGAGTAAAAACGGAAAATTGCTGACGGAAAGTGCGGACGATATTTTGCTGTGTAATAAGACCTTTAAACATGAATATTCTACAAAATCTTGAGTCCGTATTTTTTGGCGGTTTTAACGCTTTCTTAGTACGCACTTCGTATATTAAAAATTATAAATGTGATTTTAGGTCTTAAGATTTGAGACGTGAAGAATCATCAAGAACATTATTAGGAGCTTTTAATTTAATCAAAACTTCAAATCCAAAATCGCTAGCTAAAAACCACGAAATATCCCATCTGATTAAATCTTTAATTGATAAAAACTATTCATAGTATTTTCAAAAGAATAATATGGTATCTAGATGTTGATGCATGGCTGGGTTTACCTCACGATTTTTCACCAGTTTCGAAGCGGTGCAAAAATCCTTTCATTTTCTGCCATTGAAGTATTAGTTCACACTTCATAAAGAACCTTTCGATGGCTCTCGGCTTTAGCTCATACGGCCATCAATGGCCTCTCTTTTGAAACATTCCTAAGCTTTCAAAACTGTTGTGTGATCAACTTCTAATGTTTATGCAAGATCAGCTGGCGTCTGACATCAATTTTCATGAAGTAATGCATAGAATTGTTCGTCTTCAAACTTCTTCGGTACCTCAGAATGTTCTTTATCTTTAAGATAAATATCATTATTTTTAAAGCGTCTAAACCAATTGTTTAGACACAGCATGGTCAGCATCTGTCTCAACAAGAATTCTTCGAGCTTGAACTTCAAATTTTTTTGAATAAAATAGTGCAGTGAAATTTCCGGCAAATTCTTTTTTTTTTTTTTTTTTGGCCAGAAGTTTGATATATTTATCACAATGAAAAATAAAGTTTTTTGCATTTCCGCGAAATAACATACACTGAATTTCAAGCTTGCTTATATAAATGTGCAACTATCCTATACTAATGTAATCAGTTCAGGAAATGTGTTGAAAAACAGCGAGAACTTACAACTATCCAATAGTCATCATGCTCATTTGTACTTGGATGGACGGTAGATTGGATTTCATTTAATATTTACACAAATCTATAAATTATGGTTAAAAAACTATATGACAGCTTTCATTTGCCCACTCAAACTGGTTTTGAGTTATCCTGTTCACAGACAAACAGACATTTTCCAAAAATGCATTTCTCGAATCGAAGAAAGACTAAAGCTATGACACTATTTTCTCTATACTTCGAATACGAGAAAATAAGACGAATTAAAGTTTTTATCTCCATGACTCTCAAAGACTGATACCGAGGCATGTATATTCTGGTGATACCAGTGAATATTTTGCATCTTCAGTAAGATAATCATCTGATAAGATTTTACCCCTATATTTATTACTGTGAATAAAAAATATAACCATAGAACTTGATGATTATTCCTCCTTCATGCAATAGTTATTTATGGAACAAATACTATTTTTCGATTCACTGATCAAATAAAAAAATGATTCACTTGGCCGCCATTTAAGAAATAAATCCAATTATGTTTAAAAACAGAAGAAAAAAATTACCCTTCTTGACAACACCAATCTAAAGACAGAATCATCTTTTTCTCTTCAAGTGAAAGATTAAGACTGGTTAATTCATGTAAATGCATTCTACTGCTGTTAGAACTCATTCTCAGAAGAAGAATTTTACCATTGCTACAAGCTGCACTAAGTACTGGTTCACCATTGATCAACTGAGGACACCATTTGAGATCCAGAACTCCACCTGACTGTGCAACATCTATTTTCTCAAATTTTTTGTTGACATTATTTAAAGCATTTGTAAAAGAATACAAAGAAATGTTTCCATTACGAGTCTGAATGTCATCTGAAGGAGTTTCATCCTAAGGAGAAAAAAAAATGTAATGATAATGACAAAAATACAATTGTAAGAGATAGTGCTTTAATATCTTTAACAAAAATACTAGGCATACTTCATCTAACTGATATGTTCCACAGGTCAGGTATTGGGAAAATTCTTGGAAAGGGCACCATTCAACAGAATCAGCATTAAATTCCATTTTTTCAGCTAAAATAAATTTAGCAGAGTCAAAATTTTCCTCTGAAGCATCCATTTTAAGTCATGTAATCTGAAAATAAAATAATAAATCAGTTGAATATCAAAATATAACCAATGTTTCTATCTAAATGGATTTCAAGAAAAGTATGTGTCAAATATACATTTTTGTTTTTGTGCATTCAAAATAAACAATTTTTAGATCATTTATCACACCACACACATTTTACAAATACTCGAAAACACAGATTCAACAACAACAAACCCCATAGAAATTTAAAGTTAATAAATCCAGAGCTTTTTAAATTATTACCAGTTTACCAATTCCAAAATCAATCGGGAATGTCTTTATCCAGAGTGACTGAATCGGTTAGGGCAGACGCATGCTAGATTTTCCTTTTTTAGGGTTTAGTATGACCCAAATTCGCTATAAGGGATCCTAATCTTCTTTATATAACAAAAAAAAAATGCATCATTGATATTTTGCTTATAATAAGTAAAACTATGCAGCATATCTCCATAAAAATGTAATTACAATTTTAATGATTATAAAGCCTGCATTTATCAAATCAAGCTTATTTTCAAAGTTCGGAATAAACTAAATATATACATTATTTTACGTTAAGTATTTTTTTTTTTTTTTTTTTTTTTGTAAATGATGACCATTTAAGCAAATAAACTGCTGAGAATGCAACGCAACACAATGCAACATATTTTGTTGCATATTTGTTTTAAAGGGTATTTAAATTTAATAAAAATTTAATAAAATAAATAAATCTAACAGATGGATATAAACTTTTGGGTTATAACTAAGCGAAATCTCATAGTTTTAAAATGCAATTGTGGTACGAAAAACATCATCTTTCAAAAATATCATCTTTCCTTTTCATTATTTCATTCATAACATTCCTGGTTTCATTCAACTGACCAACGTGGGGATAATCAATCTAAATTTATTTCATAAATAGCATATATAATCGTCAAATGTCAGATAATAGAACAAACCTGGAAAATAAAAGTATGAACAAGTTCGTTAGAAGAGGAAAAAAGATTATTATCCAACTGGCAATAGAAAAATGAGCAGCTCCTAATTCTAAAATCCCTATAGTAATGGAATATCCAAAAAGTGGCAGAATTATCAAAATGCCAAGCGCCCAACACACTACTGAGCAGAAATATCATAAATATACAAACACAGTTACTAATCTACTCTCCCTGAATTTTAATGATTCAATCCTAGATAATTGTCAAGAGCTACATTTTGTTACGAACCTGTAATTTTGCTTTCCCACACAAATATATCATCGCAAGAAAGACTGATTTACAGTTATTTTTATTGGACGGTGCCTGGAAGTAGCATTAGTGATACCAGAGCCTGGCGACAAAATGGATAATACCCGAAACATCGAGAATTTTCTCTATCCGTCTACTAGGAACAGAGATACATCCAAATACGCCCTGATTGGTCCAGAAGCTTCCAATCCCGCATCCCGGGAACTATAAAAGGCCTGCACTTTCAGAAAATACTGAAGCGACATCTTCTCAGGACTAGAAAGGGTCAATGTCACATTAAGTAAGGTCATGCTTTCCCTATTATCCACAAAGAGCAGAGGTAGCCCATGGCGAGGGGGTACTCCACCAACCTTGCAAGAATACTGAAACAATGGCGGAGTGTGGAATTGTATCCTGTTGTCGTCGTGAAAGAAGCAGTCCTGAACTAAGAAGTAGTCATGAATTGAATTAATGTCGGCAGCGAAAGCGAGAAGAAATAGCGGAAGTTTCAGCCATCTAGTGAGATCGTAGAGCAAAGCTCCGAGGATCCCCTCTCCTGCTGAATTCTGTCTGGCCGTTTTGTATGCTGTGGACGTTGTCACTATAGATAAATACTTGAGGGCTACTGTTTGCTGTAGAGTGCTGTCCAGTGTGTTCGTCTTCACTGCTTATATTTGTCGTCTGTTGTCTTTATAATGTCCTGTTTTCGTGTAAATAGATGTCGTCATTGTTCTTGTCTACTAAAGGACAACCTGTTGTTTTCCACACCATACACTCCACTATATAAAAATTTCGTAACAATATAATTTAACTGTATTACGATCCACAGGCAAATCATCCATATTAACCTACTGAAAAATATATAATTTAGCTTATATACCTCACACAATACATATTTTAGCTTAGTCTTTTAAAAAATTTAATGTTAACGTTATTAAATAAAGATACTTTACATGTTATTTATAGAAACTATGATGATCAATAGAAAAAATTACATGTACAGACTAAACTTTGTAATAAATATTCAGAGATTTGGTATTTTTTATCTTTCAAAACATTGATTGTATCCAGCTGTAAAATTCTAGTTATTGTTCAAATCTTCCAATCTATTCAAAATATGAGTAGGATTAACTTTAGTTTAGACAAATGAATTTAAGCATTAAAACTAGTAATAAAGACTTCAAAAATAAATTTGTAAAGGCAATTAAAATTGCCTTTAAATTTTCCTCTGCATTCACTTCGAGCAAATTAATGAGAGGAATGGCATGTTTTATTCACAGATACACTTTTTAATACGTGCTGTGAATATATTAATTCTTTAAATGCTCTATTCTTACAGAGCTCAAAAATCAGGCTATAAAAAAATTGTAATTTATATTTTAGTATAAGCAATGCCCTTCAATATAGCTGAATTTTAAACTTTGTGGATAATTTAACAATTACTAATCATTTTTCAGCCTAGTAAGTTCTTGTTTTATATATCAGCTGAATTACTATTTGTCTACATATAATTCAAATTTACTGGTGGGAAGAAAAAAAAGTTCTTACAAAATTGTACAAGAAAAAGTAGCTTCCCATACAAAGTATGTCTTGAAGTCAATTTACTTTTTCATCATAGCACATTTTTTAGAGCTTTCACTGGAAATATAAAAAAATCTTGTATTCCAAATTTGTTTACATTATAAGAATTTACATGTTTCTTTAATAAAATTCATTCCTTTCAATCAAAATACTTTACTTAAATATGGTTGAATTTTTTCCACATTTTGAAATTAGAAACAAAAATTTATAATTACTTTTCATTAATAAAAACAGTAACAAGATAGCTTGATTAATCAAAATTTGTTATTTAAATACTACATCTTCATTTGTTTAAGATGAAAACATTTCACAACAGCTATTCAACTAAAAATAACACATAATTCAATACAAATTGAAATACTAACAAGATAGACAAAGTAGATAATTTCAGAAGTTACTACAATAATAATAAACTATTAATTTAAATAATTATTTTTCAAAAATTAAGCAGATATTTTATGACAGAATTTTTATTAAGTTTAGTGAATTTAAAATTATTAACACTATACAGAATTCCTCAAGACTTGATGTTTTAGTTAGAAACTGGAATAATCTTCAATGCTGCAAAAGATGATATGTATATGAGCTTTATAAACACCTATATATTTTAAGAAACATACAAGCAAAATACAAAAATAATTAGGTTTTCAAAATGTTTTTTTATTATTACAAGATGATTTCTTGAAGTACATAGATTTTTGACACAGACATTTTTAATATGAACATCAACAAATAGAATTTTACACGTCCCCATGAAAAATTATATAACAGTTATATGTATTATAAATCAGAAAAATATTAATAATTAAAAGTAAATTATTCAAAACTAATATTTGATCATGTGTAATTCCATTTCATAATTTTAAAAATTTCACAATATTTTTTTTAATTTGATAACAATAAATATATACAAAAAATAATTTTTTTGTTACTTACTACATGTTAAATTTCAATTAATTTTTTTTAATTTCATGAAATAATAATAATTAAAATAAATGCATGATTCTTAAAGTTTTACAATGGAGCAAACTATTTTATTTAATATTTATGCATGAGAAAATTAAAAGTATCTGATAATTACATACATGCATATAACAAAGTAAGGATTCTGTTTTCTCACTATTCTAAATTATTATATCTAATTTTTTTTAATTAAATGCAATGCTGAATCGGTGTCTTTTTGAGGATTAATCATTATTTTATATGAAATGATAAATAAAAGTGTTTAATAAGCGAAAATTTAATTTCCATACTATTTTCTATGTAAAATTTACTTTTTGATTACACAATAGCAAAACATTTTAACAATAAAATTCTTTGATGCTTATCATAACATATAAGACTATTTAAATTGTGAAAATGTAAAATAAATAAACATATTATTACATTTCAAAATGCTTGAACAAGACCAAAAAAATAGTAACTGAACATCAATATTAAATAAATTGATACAGAAGAGAATAATAATAATACATAAATTTGGATGGATTGAGAAAATCTTTTCTTGGTCGTCATCTAGTAGCACTTGAAATTACTTTAAATGCTTATAAAATATCTGATGATTTCTTATCTATCATTCATAAATATGAAATATGGTTACCTAATAAAACCTACAGCATGTTAAGAATTTATGATATAAGTTTAAAATATTAAAAATGATAATTTCATAGTAAATATTGCAGTGAATAAATATTAACTTTTAGACCAATGATAAAGATAATATTTTTGGTTCATAATTGGAACAACTGGTATCTATACAAAACTGAATTTATACAGTATGATGGCATTTAAGATGTTTTATTACACATTGCAGCTCTTATTACATGAACTTCAGTTATTCAGATCACTTTCAAAAGAAAAGAAAAACTGAACAACACAGTTTATGAAGTCATGAAATTAATATATAAAATTTAATTTAATTTTTTTAGAAATAACCTTTTATCATCAAACATCAAGATATATAACCTGAATTGGACCTGGTACCATTTAATCTGAACAGTTTGAAATCTACTATATAGATAAAGAAATTTTAATACAGCTGAAATCATTCATAAATATTGATTTGCATTGATAATGAGTGCAATACTGAATTTATGCATAGCAAAAAATAATAACTTATATCATATTCTATATTAAATTTAAAAGAATAACTTTAATTTTATATTTCATAAAATTAAGGCAAATAATAAAATGCATTTTCCCATTAGTTTAACATTGATTAAAATGAAGCAACTTTACAGTACAATGCAAGTCAAACATAATGTAAAAACATGTTATTAAAACCTTTCATAACTTATAATAGCCATTTTCAATCGAGCATTAATTTTTTATACAAAATAACAATTGCTGTCATAATTTTTTTAAGAAACCACACAGATTTTAAAATTATCAGTTTAGTTTCTTAAAACAAGAAACTATCAATTAGACAGTACATTTTATAAATGAGCTGAAAATATGCACTATTTACACTTTTATCTCATTGTTCTGATTGGATATTTTCAGCAAAAATATTTCACTTAAATGATCAGTATCTGTTTAATATTATCTCTGATAAACTTGTAATTTGATGACAAAGACATATGAATAATTGTGTTTGATGTAATGACAGTGCATGAGATTCATGTTCTAGCATTTCTCTCAGTCTCCATTAAACATTCTCTTACAAGAATACGAGCATGTACTATACCACGCTTTAGTCTTTCAGCTGAGCTTCGACTGCCAGCATATGTAGGACGAATGTCTTTTCCAAGTTCTTCAATGATTGCTAACAGCTGAGAGTATTTGGGTTTGGGCTGTTGTCGAGATGATCCTGAACTACTTTGAGGCATAGGATAACAGGATGTAGAAGAAACAAGAGCAATATCATCGTTTTTGTCATTGCGTGGTGTACCTGGATTACTTGGAAGAGGAGTTCCAGGATTACTTTGCGCAGGTGAATCAATGGAATGATTGTCTTCGTCCATTTTCTAAATTATTCTACAAAGAAAAAGGGAGGGGGTTAGTCTAGAGTAGAATTAAAAACAAAGATACAGTGAAAGGATATAATTTTTCATAATACTTTATTAGCTACATACCATTGCTTAAAGGTCTTCCCGGCAAAAATGTTGAAACAATAATTCATAATTCCCCTTATTAACACACCACTTAGAAAAAAAAAAACAATGTTGTAGAAATGCTAATACATTCACTGGATTGTACTTTGCCAACAATTAAGCTAACACTTCTCAATGTTTTCAGATAATAGAATAATTGTTATATAAATAATGTGCTTCATCTTAGAAAGCGTTTATGAAAGAATTTTATGCAACCGTTTGTCTAGAATATTGCACGCTTAACATAATGCGGAATGGATTTTTCTTTATTCGGACGGAAAAACGAAAACTCAAATCTAAACAGTTTCAGAAACATAAATAATATTATAAATTTAATAATTATTACGAATAAATTGGAAAATTTACCTGTCTTGTCAATTTTGAATTCCTTCAAAAATACTTCAAATGATTGTAAACACTTAAGCACGATTGACGATTTTCTGGTAATGTTTTATGTTCTTCTTCGGTAATAAGCATTAGATTTATATCAAAGTTTTTTTTTCTTTATTTCCTAAATCTCAGTAATGGAATTAATTGCTATAAATTTAGAAATCATCGCTTTGAAACAATCAAATAATTAAAAAGAAGAATATATTTTTTTAAATAAATAATTTTGAAACTTAACGATAATTATTAATAAAATGGCATCAAACAGAATATTGAGTTTTGATTTGTTGATAGTAAACATGTGCAGCCGGGAAACGATACAGCACTCAGTTTTTAAGAATAGAATATTAATTATATAATAAAATGTTGACTTACATCGAAAATTGCTTTCTGTTTTTTTTCTCACATTGAATTTTATTACTTAATTCTGTATTTAACCGACTATGAGACTGAAAATGTAAGAACAATTCTTTTGAAAGTCTGATGAATTTTTTTTTCTTTCTTTTTGTAAATGCGTCTGTTTACTCAGCTCCGATTTCTAAAATTAGATAGATGTAAACTCACGTCTAGAATCTCATCTCCACTCTTGAGGAATGTTTCTAACGGTATAATTCAGAATTTATTATTTAAATTTTGCGTAGAAGTAGTAAACGTCGATACGTAGTGCGATAATTTCTTATCTGAATTGGTTTAAATTTCTTAAAATGCTTATTATTTAGTCTAGACGGCTGGAAATGGTAAGAAATAAATTTTGTTTAATTCGAAATTCTTTCTTTCAGATTTGTAATATCCCTCGTTTTATTAAAATGGCAAAAATATTTTCGTGAAATGGTTTGTAAAGAATTTCACAACCTAGTTATTCAAATTAGAATTTTTAAAGTTATTTCTGATCTTAACGCTTTATTGTAATTAATTTCCTTTAGTATAAAAGTTTCCAAATGTTTTATTATATTATTTATTGGAATAAATGTTTATACAAATAAACATTTAAGAAAAAGTATGTCTCAAAATTTTATTGAATGATATATAATTTGCTGAATGTATTGCAAGATTAATAGCAGATCTATTCTGAGGTTATATTGCTTTAAAAAGGATAAACATAAAATTGACTTTTGTAATTAAAGTTACATCACCTTCTAATTATATATTTAAATATTAATAGCTCGCTTATTTCACATAACATTTATACCATTATTATTTATAATAATGAGGTTTTTTGGGTTATTATTATTTTTTTTTATTTAGACTTTAAAATATTTGTTTGTTTTTTTTAAATTGTGAAACCAAAGAAAATAAATTATAATTTAATAAATAATTTTGAGATTCATAATCAATGTACTTATGCATTATTTTTACTTATACATTATTTCAGTTTATACATAATTTTACAATCAATGTGTGAATTTTTCTTAATTTTTCAAACTTAGAATGTTTATTATTGAACTCTGAATCAATTGTAATTTACTTAAAATTATTTTTTTAATATTATAAAGAAAAGACAATACAAATTTTAAAGCTATTTTCTGTGTTAAGTTTTTAAGTATTTCCATTATATTTTTATTATATCAAAAGAAGAAAAGATAAGTTACAATTGTGTATAAAAAAAATTATTCTAAAATTATAATTTTGCTTTCAGAATGAGAAATTTATTTCATTTTGTAAATAAAAGTTCATGAAATTTGGTTTTTACCTTTAAGATAAGAAATGTTTATATTTAAATAATTTCATGATTTTTGTCTTTCAAAATAGGCAATGCTACAAATTAAGTAAGTTATGAATAATAAAAGCTTTCTGAAATTTTATCAAAAATGTGAGGAAATTGATAGCTTTGTTTAAATCTCAAAAGTTGAAAAACAATTTTTTTATATATATGTTAAAAATATAAATTTTTCTTAATGAATAAATTTCTTCTAAATATTTATACCATTGATATTTCTACTTTTAAAGGAAACTAAAGGCTTAAAAATTAAAATAATACTAATTAAAAAAAAACACCTTCTTCTCATTTGCATTTACCTGATTTTACTGCTTTTTTTTTGAAACTGCATCAATATCACATTGTAAGAGTTACTTCAATATGGCTAAGATTTTAAAATTTTTATCTTGTAGTTGTCGAGTTTTACTTTACAATTAGTAAATATTATTTTAAAGTTTCTTGCTTTTATTTCAACTCAATCTTTTATTAATTTATTTTTTTTAAATAACAGCCCAAATTACTTCACTGAATATCAGTATTAAATATAGAGTAAAAGGTTTATTAAAAATATTAGAAGAAATAAAATTTTATCAGTTCCTTTTATGTGTAGTGTTTGATCACAAATAATTATTTGATTTAATTTGTAAGATTTTTTAAGGTAATATCTCTTTATATATGGAAATTCAGGTGTATAAATATTAGAAATATTTTCTGAAGCTATTTTCTTAAAAATATTGTTTGTATTGAAAGTAAAATAAGTGGCCAGTTTCTTTTGGTTTATTGGCAATGTTTTTTAAACGTATATGATAGCATAAATGCTACTCATCTGTTAGCATAGCTGTATTCAAAATTTGAATTACCCCCATTGTATTTGTGATAGAAAGTTTAAGTATTTGTTAAATTTTTTTTAATACTTTTACTGCTGACAAACTAGTACAAAAATATCAGATGAATAGGTACTTTTCCATTATCCAGACACAAATTTTGCCTATGTGAACCAAACACAAGTCAAGTTGAAAAGCAAATGACATTTAGATCATTCCATCTATGACAGTAAGAAATTCAGTATAATTCTACATTATTTGGTGACTAATGTAAAAGTACTGATGAATATTATATGATAGTTATCCTTTTCTAACAAATTTCATATTTATTACAGGTTTTTAAGGGCATATCGAATTCGAGCTTTGGGATCTTTCACCAGTTTTGCTGCATTTAGTTTCCATGTTCCTGTTGCTCTGAATAAATTGGTAGAAAGAAAATCTATAACTATGAATGACTTTAATCAAGATCTCACATGGCTTGCAGAATATTGCCCAGAATTCTGCATTTCAAGCAAAAATATAAAAGTTCTCAAGGAACCTTCAGAGTTCTTTGAAAAACTAAAAGTAATTTATTGTCCATCGTTTTTCCGTCATTTAATAACTTCATTTAAAGAAACTTTATAAGAACGTAAAGGATACGATAATTTTTTGCATTAATTATATTTTATTTAATTTGTTAAATTTGTGGATAATTTTTTCCTTTTGATAAATGGCATTTATGTTTTCATATATGAATATCTGTTTATGCTATTACTTTAATACAGTTATGTAAATTTTTCAATGTGTGAAGTAGTGAGCATAATTTTTTTTCGCTTTCCAAGCATTATTTTAATTTCAAATTCAAATATATGTTGTTATGTTGGATTCTGCTTGATTAACTAAATTCATGAGTGGGAGAATCATTGTAGAGAAAAATGTGACAGGTTTTTTTTTTTTTTCATATGATTTTGAAGTACCTAGATATCACCTGAGGAAAATGTCTGAATTTAATTTAAATGACAGGAGGGGAGAGTAATTGCTATCTTGTAGGATTTTCAAAACGAAACCTATTTAGATTTATATTACTTAGAAGAAAGTTTCCAACAACTAGTCTGACCATGAAGAGCAATACATTGCTAATACACTCTTTAATATACAAGTGTTTGAACACATGACTTTAGAATATAATATCATGAACTTGAAACTAATATTCCTCTTCCTTGTGTGGATGTTGGCCATTATAGGCTAGTATGTATAGGGAATTCAAATTACATATACCCATTTATATATCTGCTGAACAGAATTTTTAATTATTGCTGTTGCTTACTTTGGAATCTTTTGAAGAATGCTTTTTTTTTCAAAAAATATTTCAATAAATAACATAGCTGAAACTTTTGCTTATTTAGAATAAATTGGTACCAAAATTCATACATGTCATAGGACTAATTTAAGTACCATTTAGATCTAACTTTTTTCTGGGTAACATCAATAAATGATGTTATTTTTCATTTTAATAACACTTTCATGAAAATTTAGATCAAAACTGAAACAAAGCCTCTAAAACTTCAAAAGAGGTAATACAAGAAGCTTAAATAGATGGCTGTGGAACAGAAAATTATTATTTAATATTTTTAAAATTAATTGAATAATTATATAACAATAATTAAAATATCCAATTTAATAATAACTGAAATATAAAAATATTTTCTATTATTAAACTAGGAATCAAAATAAATATGCTATTTTATATTGAGCAATATATTATTATTATATAATCTTCCTGCTGCAACCTATGACAGGTTTATTAAAAAATCTTACTTAAAATTCTTCCTTCATATTTTATTTATTTATTATGGTTATTGTATATATTATTTGTTGATATCTTTTCATATTTATTATTTGATCTAGCCATGTTAATGAATAATTTATTTATTTTTGGAATTTTTATAGCTTATATTTATTCTGTATAGTTAGTTATATTTTATTACACATAAAATGTGTTAATATCAGGCATAAATAATACAAATTTTGATAAAATTTTATTTCTCTTGTATATTATTATTTCTATTTTATACCTTTGATAATTTAAAAGTGCAATATTAATATAATTGAAGGCATGACAATTATATTAAAGTTTCTTTTATAAATTAACATTTGTGTATTGCTTTCCTCTAGAAAGAAGGGATAATATCTAATATAACATCAAAACTGTTATAGCCAATTAAATAATTTCCAGAATAAGAGGAGTGAGTGGCTGTAGCTCTCTACAAACATGTATGACTGCCATCTCTCTTTCTGCCCCATAAAATCTATTATTATTATTGTTTTGTTCAAATCTTCTTAAAGGTTTTCATGCTGCCATATTATTATATCTTACTCAATGATTCCTCAGTTTTGGTCCTAATGTTATTTAAATTTTGCCAAATCTTTTCAACTCCTTTTTTTTTTAGATTTGCTAGTATGTGTATTGTTTAAAAGCAAAGATTATAGGCATTTAGTACTTGCATTTAGGATTTATTTCAAAATTAAATAATA
>JAPMOQ010020220.1:0-21707 GCA_026543055.1 Argiope trifasciata | reverse complement strand
GTTTGTGTTTTTCCCAAATTAAAATGGTGAATACTCATAGCAAACAAAATGTATTTTTTCGAATACTTTGCATATCTAGCTATTGATTATTATATTACATTTTGTTCTTAAAAATTTAATTAAATTTATTAAACTCACCGTAATTTTTTTTCTTTAGCGCCAATTTAAGTGACCAATACTTCTGTAATCGTCAAGACCGTTATATTATCTTTTACAACTGCAAAGAGCTTTGTGATTATTTTGATCATGTTGTACAAACTGTATCATCATTTTCATTTCTTCTTATGCCAAACAATACAGTTATGTTACATCCTGAGTGGAACATTCATCCATCTGAAGGTTAGTAGGCCATTCTTGCTTAATTGTTATATTGTTTTGATTGATAAATATGGGATTCTGAATTTGCAGTAATTTTTTGTGCACTAATCAATATTCTGAATTATTGCTTTGATGCTTCCTGTTTTTCTTATCTGCCTCAAAATATTTGAATCCATCATATCCGTTAATTATGAATGTAAAGACGATATTAATAAAACTATATTAATTTTATCTTGTATAAGCATAAATACATATAATTATATTATGTTTAAATTGCAAAATAATTATTTTAATTACAAGATGAAATTCAGCTATATACTATCAACCTAAACTGTAAAGGAGAAAAAGCTATAAATAATTTATAACACTTTTTTTTTTTTTCAAGAATTAACAAATAAAATCATATATATCTGAAAAGATAATTTGTTATATATAATGTACTAGCTATTATAAATAATTTGTAGAACCATATTTATATAAAAGTCATAAAATATTTATATAATTAGAAATATAAAAGAAATCTGATGAAATCATTGAATAGTGCAACAAGTTTTAATATTTATTACAGCAGTGACATTTCAGTTCAGGAGTTTGAGCATCTGTTATAATGTCAATATTGAATTATTTTTGGATTTTAATAAAGAATATTGTATGACTAATATGCTCTTTTAATAAAGTGTATAAATTTCTCAGTTTAATTTGGTTCCTTTTTTTCTTCAAATGTTTTTCCTTTATATTTCCAACTGTGGAATAATATAGTTATTCTACTGAAATTGCTTTTTAGTGTTATTTTCATTATGGTATAATTCTTAACTTTTTTTGAATTATATACACTTTACTAACTTATAAAATTGGTTTGTGTCTCGTTTTAAATATATGTTTTAGGTAATTATGTATTTTAATTATATTCCCATTAAACTTTTAAATTCTGCTCCCTCTTTTTTGCAAATGATATATAACCCAAGATATTACAATTAAATAAATATTGCATAATTAATTTAATACAATCAAGTTACGAATATCTTCTTATACAGAAAACATAAAGCATGTTGTATTATTTTTGTTGTTGTTTCTATAATAAACACAAAGATTTTGTTTCATTACTTTAATTAGTACTGTTATATCATTTTTATGCATATTTAAATGGATTTTGAATCCCACTTTAGTACTTTAAATAAAAGATAAAAGTATTTTTTAAAAAAAGGAATGAGGTATTAAGAGAAAAGGTTGTATTTGTCAAAGTAAAAAAATGACCACATGATTTTAATGGATTGCCATTTTTTAAGTTTCCCCAAGTCCACAAACACCATTTGCAAATTATGTTATTTTAATCCATTTGCGAATTGTAACTTGCTGCTGTCAATTTTTAAGCTACAGGAAAAATTACTGTGACAAAACTGGTTATGTTTATATACATTATAAATAAGCGCAAAAGTCAAATAAATGTGGAAGTCTTGCATTTTGACCAAATTGCTGAAAACAGTACCAACAATCATTTTACTCTACTGAACTTCAGTTTGTCATTTCATGTTGGATATTTTTTTCTTCTGTCCTTTTACATAATATTTTCTATTTTCACCTCAATACAAACTCAATTCTTCTGTTTTATCCAAAAAAAATTCTTTAACTCTTTATATTGGCTTCAATTTGTATCAGAATAATCCCACAACTTTAACAGAGTATGGAAGTGCTACCTTTAATTAAATTTCTCAAACATTATTTCTTCTATTCCTCCATGATAACATTTATTCCTTTTTTAAACTATTTTACGTGACTTCTTGCATGGTAATTAATTCTTTGCTTATATTACACAACTTAAAATTTATCAAATGTGAAAAAACAATGAATCTAATAACAATTACACAACATATTGTCAAATATCCTTTTTAACTTCCCTGATACCAAAGACTAAATTCTACAGTGAGCTTATTATTTATTTACTAAAACAAAATGAACAAAACTAAAACCTAAATCTTTGGTTGCATTTCAAAAAAAAAAAAAAAAAAAGTTACTTTCTTTTTCCAACTGTAAAATTTGATTACAGAAGAATTGATTGTTATGCATTATTTTTTACTTATGAAAGAATAATGCAATATAATTTTTATGAAATTATCTTCCAATCAATATATAACTATCTGGTTCTACTCCAAAAAGTAAGATGTTATCACTCATCTGATTCCATAAATTCAGTTTTTCATAAAATACTTGTATAATTTTGCTTGTTAATATAAATTAAATTTTCCAAAAACTGAAAACGCACTTCTTTAATTTAAATTTTAAAAATGTTTATTTATCCTTTAAAATATTGAAATTATTTTTTTTTAAAAAGAATTTAAACATGTTTACTGTCTCTATAGAAAATATTCAAAAAATATATTTATATCATTGAAAAGATTTCCCACAACAATCTCTTTTTGTCTGTATAATTGACATAATTATGCTTTATACCATGATTCACAATTTTTTATATATGTCCATACAAATTTTTTTGCTGGGTCTGTCATTTTCTTTATATCAACAATGAATTGATTGCTTTTATTTCATTTTAATTATTGTTCTCTTGCATCACATAAACATATGTAGAATTATCATATTTTAAAATTAATGTTTTACAAAGTATTGTATCACAATGTGATAAAGAATTCACACACAATGTATCACAATGTGATAAGAGAAGAAAGACGTGGAATTTCTAAACATTTTAAGTGTTGAATGAAATCTTAAATAAACCACAACAACAACATATCTCCCCTCTTCTAAAGAAATGATGTATAAAAAAAAGCACTAAATAATTAAGGCATGAATTCTGATTTACTGATTTACTATAAAAATTTTCTAAAGTTATCGTGCTATAAATATTACTCTATGTGTTGTATGACATTTACTGTTATTATTTTTCATTTGTCTTGAAAAAATGGCTTTTCTTACTAGCTGTTGTTTTTGTAGGGAATTTCAAAGAATATGTTTCAAAAGCTCAGAAATCTCTGCAAAACCTCATAAGCACTGCAAAAGCAAGAAATATGCATATGGGTAACAAAAACATGACACAAGCTGATACTTTTGTATATCCTTTACTTCAAATGTACACATTTGGAATCAGACAAGATGAGCAAGTGACAGAAAAATTTCTTCGGCTAGTTGAACCAAATTCTTGCATCAAGTTGGCTTCAGGATATTTTAATTTAACAAATCATTACATGAATATTATTTTAAAGTCATCCAAAGCATTTTTCAGTTTATTGGTAGCTTCACCTAAGGTTTGTGTTATTTGGTATATTATATATTAATATTTCTATATTTTTTTGTTGCTAGGATTTATAATAAAAATGATGATTTTGTTTGCTATAATATAATTTTCAGAATTATTTAATTAAGTATAGGTTTGTAGCATACCTAATACAGACTAAATTATCATCAATTATTTACAAATTTGCATTTTTTAAATTTTTATTAGTTAGATTAAAGGCATAATTTTTTCAACTAAAATTTAACACTTAGGATATAAGAGGGCTTTATTTTAAAATTAAAAGAAGTGAATTCATTCATTCTTTTCAAATTTGAAAAGAAATTTTAAAATAAGGCAAAACTGAACAGAAATAAATTTTTTAGATGAAATTCAGCAAGAAGTCAAATTTTATTATGAGAGAATGACTAATAAGGCTTTAACATTTATTTCATTAGATTAAAAAAGAAAGATTTTGTTGGAATTAAATACAAAGTGATGGTTTAAATGCAGCTAAATGTAATTTTATTTAAAATGTATTTTTATTTATAAAATATAAATACTTTCATGTAATAGCTTCTGATTTGTTTTATCACATGACTTTATTATGCTTTTAGTTGCCTAGTTAACCGGTTTGAAATTTAAATCTGAAATTCTTGTATCTAGGTTAATGGTTTCTATGGAGCCAAAGGTGTGTCTGGTGCTATTCCAAGTGCCTACACCCAAATTGCAAAGACTTTCTTTTCTAAAGTTTTGAGTTACCATCAGCAGGACAGAATCAAACTTTGTGAATATGAGAGACCTTCATGGACATTTCATGTAAAGGGCTTATGGTACTATAAACCCAATGCTAGTCTGCCTTCAGCTACTTTCATTGGCTCACCAAATTTTGGTGAGTTTTCTTTTATATCAATTTATTATATTTTAATTTAAAAAATGTGATTAAATAAAATGTTTCTTTTTTAAAAAAATTATTTTAGAAATCAATTTTCTATGCATATTTCAATAATTTGTAAAACTACTATTTTTTACAATATTAAATTTTAAGGGAATGTTTTTGTTTTAAACATGTTTTAAGTAACTTACATGTCAGCATGTTCTATTGATTAATTACCTATGCCTCTTCTAAATCAATAATATATACAGATAGTAAAATCTCCATTCTTTCAAAATTATGTACATTACTATTTCTCTTGGTTAGGAATTTTTATAATTTAATCATTTCAATTCTTGGAAAATGTTTATACTGTGTATTTATCTGTGTAAAATTTATGTACATTTCTTTTTAATGATTCCTACATGAAACTTTTTATACAACACACATACACACACACATATTAATTTAAGAGGTGGACATGCAGCTCTTTATCAATATTTTTTTTTCTTCATGATGTTATGGAAGGAGTTCAATGTTTATCCATTTCTGTTGATATTCCTATTGTTGCCAGAAACTAAAATCCCTGTATCAATAACATGTTTACCGAAAAACAATTTCAGTACAAAATATTATAATATACAAAATCTTTTATCATTGATAATCTTTATCACCTGCTTTTAATTTGACTTAAAATAGTTAAGTCAGACAATTTTTAAAAAGCTCTGATAACTAATATTTTTGTATAAGTTATTATTGTTACATTAGTACCTCAAATTATGTTTACAAATCATGTAGTATAAAACAGTTTGTTATAGCAGCAGTATAAAACAATCTTTAAGCAGTTCACTTTAATTTTAAACACTTAAAAGCGTTTAAAATTAAAGTGAATTGCTAAATGACTAATAAAAACATTGCCAAATTTGTTTTAAAATAAAGATAAAAAAGAATTTTTAAAAATAGGGGTTAGAGTAATTCAAATTGCAAAAAAAATATTTTGTAAACATTTCTAATTAACGGAATATATTATTGATTTTTGTTCGATTGGCAGCATTCTTTCAAATGTTTTATAGGAGTGCAAAATGTGATTGAATTCTGCCAAATTGGTTAAGAAGAGATGAGGAGCATGCATAGCCACACTAACTTTTATTTATATTAAGATATGTATCGTTACGAACGCGTAGTTTTGCTTTCCCGCTCTTATAATGTCATCGTAAGGAAGGTAGATTTACAGTAATCTGTATTGAATAGTGAATGCTTGTGACGTCTGCAATCCCAGAGCTTGGCGACAAAATAAATAATACCCGAAACATCGAGAATTTTCGCGATCCGTCCATTAGGAACCGAGATACGTCTAGAATGCTCCTGATTTCCCAGAAGGCCTTTAGCCCCGCTTCCATCACTATATAAGACAGCCAGTCTGCTGAGTGAATGGAATCAAGCCAAAGCTGAACGGTCTGGTGTTCAACGGAGAAGAGAAGAAGCCCGGCAGAGTTGAATCGAGAAGACCTGAACTGAGAGGTCTTGGAAGCTGAACGAAGTACGGCGGTGGTCGACCGAGTAGATCTAAATAGAGAGGTCTTGAACTGAGGACTGCTGATCGCTGTATTCTGACAAAGCCTGTGTAGTCGTCGGGAACTGAGGAGTTGTGCGAAGTAGTGAGTCGGCAGCGAAGCAAGAAGAGACAGAAGAGTAGTTTCAGCCTGTTCGGGAGAGACCTACGTGATTGTAGACAGAATCCCTTAAAGATTGCCTCTCTTGCTGAATCCTGTCTAGCCGCTTTGTGTGTTGTGAACGTTGTCACTACGGAATATCTGCCTGTGTGGACTACTGCTGCTATTGTGGGCTACCATCGGCTGTGTGCTGTCTTGTGTGTTCATTTTGGCTGTTTATAGCTATCTCCTGTACATAGTTGTGTTGTAAATATTTGTGTCGTCTTTGTGCTGTCCTGTCTCCATCCTGTAAATAAACTCGTCTGTGTTGTGTCATCTACTAAAGGACTGATAATTGTGTGTGCACCATACATAACCACTATATACAGGTAAAAGAACTCGACGGATTAGGATAGAAATATATACATATAATATTGTAACAGTTATGACTAGGAAGGCAGAAAGCTTGTAAAAGAGACCCTGGAAATATTTTATGAATTTATATAGCTTTAGAATTTAATGAAATATTTCATTATAATTTCTCAATAAGTGCAATACTATTTGCAATAAAGTATTATTCTGAATCAGAGCTGACAAAGCTTAAAGCTGAAATGTCACACCATTTTTTTTAATGGAAAGTTTTTTTGCTGTTTTATTAATTTGTTTGGAATTATTAATAAGTTCTAAAGTTGGTGAGAAATAAAAATTTTCTATTTATCCCTAGTGTAGTTGTCTGGAAAGTATCCTCCAAGTATTCTGTATAAAACAGATACATTAAAAAAATTATTTGCTTTGCAACATTAAAATTACACATTTGATGTTTATTTTAGCTGACATCAAGATGGAAAATTATCATTTTTTTAGCCATTGATTTATTTTATTTTAATTCAAATGCAATGGATAGTTTTGTGATGATAACATTAGCAAGTTCATTTAAAATAAGAAATGATTTTAGGGTTTTGACATTAAAATTTAAATTTAAGAATTCAATGGACTATGAAATATGTACTTAAAAAAAATTCTGGAATATTTTTAAGGTTCATTTCCTCATGTGGTATATTCTTTTCCAGGTTATCGATCTGTGTATAAAGATTTAGAAGCTCAAGTTGCTATTGTAACAGAAAATAGAGAACTACAGATGCAACTGCACAATGTAATATTTTCAGATTTACTTTTTTATATATTTTTAATATAAAACTTTTATACTAGTCATAAAAAATAATAATACAAGAGATACAAAGTATGATAAAAAATAATCAGCATATTATATTAAAAATTTATTTTCATTTGCATTCATAACATCCCATATGCTTTGATGTAGAATATATCGATTTCATTTTTTTTTTTAAATATACTACTGTATGTGTTCACTTTCTCATTTTAAATTCATTTATTATTTTATCATAAAAAAGAATATGATTTTCTTTTGACTGATTCTTCTCTCCCCCTCTTTTATTATTTTTAGGAACAGCAAGGTTTTTATGACCGAACTACCATAATTGAAAAAGAATTATTTGATCGGCCTGATCGGAAAGTTCCACTCTGGGTGAAATTAGTGGCCTTCTTTATGAGAGATTTCTTTTAATTTTCGAATGTTCCATTTATGCTGCATAGAAGAAACATTTTTAAGGAGATTGTAAAAATTTTGTTATAAGTTGACTTTCAGATATTTTATTCATATGACTTAATTTATTTTTAAAAATTTGTATGTATAAAGAGCATTGCATTTGTGAATTTGAATCATTTTTTGTGCCACATTTTTTTGGAGTCACATTAAATAAATTATCCATTACTGTTTATGCAGAATTAAATTTAATTCTTTAAAACTACATTGTCTATTGCAGCCTTCTGAATCATGATTATATTCTAGATTTTAGTATATATTTGAAATGGAATAAGGTTGCCATTTAATACTAATAATTAAGTCGGTATTATTAACTGACAAACTATAATTTGTTTTAGTAATTTAGAATCCAATTACTTTTTCTTCTGATAACTATTACTTTCATATCATCTGGGCTCGAAATTCAATTATTGATTGCCAATACTTGATTAAACATTAAAGAATATTTGAATGCTACATTTCCTGATGCTATATAGGTATGGTTACAAAATCTACATAAAACCAAAAATATTTCCCCTTTAAATAAATAGAAAGAATATATATATTTTTTAATTTACCTTTATCTATGTTGACATTTTATTCAGTTCTCACTGATCCTCGAAAATTATTTGCTTGAATACTGGATTTTGTAATTATTGGAATTTCGTTTTAGAATAGCAGTTAAATTTAAAGATACATGCATTATTTACAAGTGTTAGGATCAAAGAAACTTTGAGGTTGCCTTTTTCTAAAAATTGGTCTCTTAAATAAAAATTGAATCACTTAAAGTTGCTAGTTTTAACTTAGTAACTACTTATTTCTTCTGTGGTTAAATTTTACAAGGAATTAAAATCCCTTTAATATAATTAATATTTTTTTAATATTAAGTAAACTTTACATATATGTGACAAATAGTGAGACTAAGAATGTTTGTCTGTCTGAAATTATTCTGATAGACAATTTTAATTAATAGTGTCTGCATATAAATTTAAAAAAGATTAACTGTTATTTTTTTAACATAATTGTTTTCTTGAAGAAATAACAAAACAATTTTACTGTAAAAATATTTTTGTAACTAATGGGGTTTTTTTATTACACATATAGCAGTTAATAAACAAATGTAATATTTATCAGTAACGTGAGGACATCATTTTGTTACTATCCAATGAATCTCTTATAATGATATAATTACTATTTAAACTATTATTAATTTCACTAAATTAAATAACTGTATTACACATGAGATTTTACTCTCATCAATGTTAAAAAATGAATATCCTTCAAAGTTCACTGAGGAAGATATTCAAATATTTTTACATTTTTATAAATATATTTTAATAAGAATATTAAAAATTTTATAATATATCAATTTTAATTAAAGCCTGACTGACCTATCTTTCTTTTATTGCTAAAAATATATACAAATCTTTTTCTAATACTTCTTAAGTAGATTTAAGAAATCATGATTTTTTTTTTCTATTTAAATTCAAACAATTATTTATGATAAAAAATACAACACACAAATTATATTGTTTTATTCAAATAACCAATTTTCACCATCTATATTGGAGTGAAAATTAAAAGTTAGCTTTATTATTTTTTAAACATTTTTTTTTTTAATTCTAGGAACAGATTTTAAATTAACAAAAGTTTTTATGAATCAGATAATTATTCACATCAGCATAAATTGTCAGGCAGTAGGAGACAACTCTAGATATGACTAGACTCTAGACATACTATTTTTTATTGGGGGGAAGGCTCAATATGATTGAATAAGATTCTAAATTTTTATGGCTAAATTTCAACCCTCAAAAGCAAGTAGACTTGTTTAATTACACTCTAGAAGCATAAACAGCATAATAATTTAGATTTTTTTATGCAATTGTAACTGAATCTAGCTATCTTATTAATTTTTTAGAAGTCTAAATTTAGACTTCTAAAAAAAATTTTAGAAGTCTCAATTTTAGATAAGGCACAATTGAAATATTTTTTTTGTCCTAATTAAGAAAATTCAACAGTTACAATTATATTATGAAATATAAATTATATAATTTATTAAACTGTAAATCTTTTCTTTTATAATTCTCATCATAGAAAAGCTAGTTGCTATTTGAGTACATTAAATATATAAATTCTATAATGCAACATTATGTATTTTAGGTTGGAATAAATAAAATATCTTAAAATGCTCCTTTTAAACAAATTCTTGTATTTCAAAAGAAATTTCAAATAATCTCAATAATAAAAACATTTTACAATTTTCAATAACTTTTCAATAAAATTCTAATCTATAATTAATAACAAGTTAAAGCTGGAATTTCACAATGAGTTTAGAACTGGAGAACCAATAAATCAAAATAAATAGAGTGAAAAATGTTTGTATAAATAAACAGTAGATTTTGTTAGAATGTACAATAATAGTATTTCTTTAAAATGATAACAAAAATTATTTTAAATAAATTATATGGTTGATTATATTTATTTACTAATTTTCTGATTAACAGTGTATGCATTTGCATTTATTCAAGGTAAAATATGATTACGCACGAAATCTTTTTATGGTGATTTGATGCAAAAGCTTCTAAAAAAAGTAACATTTACAATTTTTGTTTTATTTCAAAAGAAACTAAATGTTTTACAACTACACCTCTTTATCAATCTTCAGAAATATTATAGAATTTGTCGCTCGTTCCCCTAAAATAAAGAATAACAAATAATTAACGTTATAACATGTCATATTATCCATTAGTAATATTTCAGTAATGTTACAATTATATATAAATAGCATTGATAAACTGTGAACAAAGCACAAAAAAAGTTAAATTATTTAAAACATAAATAGACTCTGATGGAAATTTAAAAGGACTTTAAAGTTAAGAGAAATTTTATACATAAATTATAAACAGTCAGAACTTTACTAAACCAGCAAAAATTCATTATAAAATTAGAAATTCCATTCAACTTAGTATAATTTTTTAAAATTGCTTGTTATCTTTTTGCCTAAATAGCTAATGATACATGGTTCATTATATATCTTCATTGTAAATATTTTAATTTCCATTCCTTTCTCCAACATAATTTACAACATTGAAATGACCAGGAAGCATATATTTTAAAAAAATTATTCATTATGAAAATTTTATGAGCATACTAATTCACAGAACAGATTTATGTGTAGAGAACAGAAAAAGGTAATCACCTTACAACATGGTGAATATATTTTAGAAAACCTAAAAGTCATAAAAATTAATTTTTCATCAAATTAGTTTAAATAAGTGAAAGAAAATAATGCTTTTCAATTGGACGAAATGATATTTCATCTTTCTAAAGCATGGCAATTTTGCACATACACCATATTATTCAAAAAGTATCACTTTATATCCATTATCAAGCTCTAAAAAAAGATTTACCTCATTCAATCGCCATTTATTTCCCTGCATCCAGCAGCCATTTTTTAAAAATTATTTAGGTACATACTTTTTAATAAACAAAATAAGTCTTCTCACAAGTCAGTTTTAATAACTGATATTTGTTTGAATAAATCTCATGAAATTATGGTTTTAGACTTAACTTATTTTGACTTTTGTTTTCTTTTTTGAATTACTAACAAATTTAGTAATTCAAAGAAGAACAAAGTAGTAGGGGAGGAAAGTTTCTAGGTTTTTCTCTTTTAAAAAGAAAAGTATATATATATATACATATTTCTTGACATTCACTCAATACTTTCAGAATAAAGCAGTTTTTAAATATTGTTCGAAAATAAAATTTTCTTCCAACTTTGAAACAAAAACGATAAAAATATACTGGCATTGATCAAAAACAGTCTATAAACATTAAGCTCCTTAACCTTTAACAAAGAACTTCAGATAATAATGAACAATCAATTGTCTTTTACTTTTATAAAGAATTCAATTGAATAAACAAATTTCAACAACTGACATTATTGAGATTTCACTTACTCACTTATTCATAAATATCAAATCGGTCGGCAACATATCTAACTATATCTTTAGGCCTCATCAGTCTGTTATGATGCTCTTCTGGAATCTCAAAATCTATTGAATAAAAAGTTAATTATTAGTTACAAATCCAGTCCAAAAATTTCAATTATTAAATTACCATTTAGATCAAGAATTTTACCAAAATTATTCTTTTCCTTTATATATTACAGTTTATTCAATAAAATAGCAAAGCTTTCTTAGATAATAGAGAGATCAAAATCAGCATTCATTTATGTTGCATATCATAAAAACAGGAAAATTATCAAACAATTTTAATGCAAAAATTACAGCTGCCATTCAATCCAGCCATCAAGATTAACAAAAACTATTTTGTAGTTTAAATCTTAATTAAATGTCTAGTTTCAAAACAATTGATAAAACTGTCAATTTTTTAAAAATTTTCTTTCTCTAAGAATTAGTGGGAGAAAAATTAAAATATTATCAGAGTAATGAAATAAGTTGCTGAATTTAGATTTGATTACTATACTTGTCTACTATTTTAGTCAGTTAATTCAAAATAGCAAACTGTAAAAATAAAAATAATAAAAAATTCAGGAAAAGAAATTTTACTATACAAAGACAAGAAAGAATGTTATATGCAGTGGCATATAACATTGGTTTGAGTAAAACTTCATTTGAGAAGTATGTTATTTAAGATCATACTGGTGAAAACAATGCAAAAATAACAATACTTAAATATTAAAAGGATGGACCATGATATGAGAAATAGAATATCAGAGCAGTAGTTTGAAAGCATGATATATATATATATATATATATTGCAATAAAAGAAAAAAATCATATTAATGAACATAAATTGCATATAAAGAATAAGGCATACAAAAAGGGGGAAAAGTGTATATACAGACAGAAAAAAATTAATTTTAAGATTACATATCATTTAATTAACAAATATTTAATTTAGAACAATACCGAAAAGAATGAAACATAGATTAATTTAGCTAACTAACTTCATTTTGAAGATGATTTTAACAAATATTATTCATGGAAATAATTTACTACTTTTAATTATTATGAAATGATACATGACCCATCAACATCCCTTTGAAATTTCAACACTATTTTAGCAGAGACTAAGATATTTAATATTCTTCAGCGCACTCACACACAACAGACCTTTGAAAAATCCATGATCTTCCAGTTATAAAGTCAAAAGCAAAACACAACCCAAATACAGAGTAATTTAATAGAAAAATATATTATTCAACATGTCCCCTTATTAGCTTATTATTGTAATATTAACACAAATGTAATTTGTATAATGTCATCAAAATAATTTATGTAAATAACCAATACATTAAATCAAAAGTAAAACAATATTAAATTTTAAATGAAAATGCAAATTAAACAATGTAATCTTTTGTTAAGGTAAAGTCATTACTTGAAAAATCATTGTTTTCCTCAAATTTCCAATATTTCTTTGTAAACCAAAATCCATTTATTTGAATTAACAAGTATTTAGTTTTTCTTTTCTCAGCAAATCATTTCTTAGATATGTAATTAGCATCTTAAAACATTTAATTTTGATTTCAATGAAAAAAAAAACAATTTCAGAATTTAATACATTAATAATATTAATTTACATTATAAAGATTTTACTCAACTGATACCAATATACCATAACATAAACTTGAAATATAGAGCATGCCTCTCATTTGAAAAGTTATACTATAGAAAACTAAACACTGAAAAGAATTCTTTACCAAATTCATCTTCCATTGCTATAATAATTTCAACATGATCTAAGCTGTCCAGTCCTAAATCTTGTGAAAAGTGTGAATTCACTGATAACTGAAAATAGAAAGATGAAGAAAAACTCACGAAAGGTTTTTAAAAAATCTCATTTCAATTTGGAACAAAAATTTTATCAATAAAGCAATTTTGATTACAATCAATGACAACTTCAGATAACAGTATATGTTGAAAGTTACATGATGTATTAATTAGAAAATTAAAACTGGATATAATTTTAAACACCAATTATTGATATAACTTTATATTTGAAACAACATAATTAAATTTCAAACAGCCCTTTCAAAAATCAACAGATATATACAGTAAGGCATACGATATCAATCAAAGTGAAATATACAGTCTATATTTTATGAATGTGAAATATTACTGACTCTAGTTTAGATATATATAATTTTTTTAAAAATAAATGATAGTTTTCAGAAATTTTTAAATGCTTTGAAATCAAGACAATGATACTTATTATTATTATTTATTTATATAGATTGTCGCTCGTTGTATTGTTATGATTAATTTCTTTTTTTAACATACAGCAGTTAGATATATATAATATATATATATTCACCAAACACAAAGGCATGCAATCCATTTTTAATTTCAAATTAATCAATATGATTATCTTACTGTTAATAAAATTCACAAAATACTTACAGAGTCTGGATTGATCTTATCATATAATTTTAACACTAGGAGAACTCGTTCTTCAATATGATTTAAAGTATATGGCATATGGAAAGAACCACCCATTCGTACAGGAGAAATTGATGGTACAATCAATGCCTGAAAGGATAGTATATTGCACAATTAGAAAGAGGACGGGATGCTTTCATAAAATTTAATTTAATTTCTATGGCATGTTCAAATATTTTTCAGATAAAAAAAAATTTTAACTTAATTTTCAGCAGAGCTTCTTTTTTTTCTCTATGCAAATTTGTATACAATAATTGGAAATTTAATAATAAATATTTATAGACATTCAATGCAGACTAAAATTATTTATAGACATTCGATGCAATAGCTGACATTGCATATAATTTATTTTAAGTAATATACTTGCCATAGAATGTCTACAGTAATATAAATGCTTTGAATGAAGTGAACTCTCGGTATAAAAATATTGTGAAGCAGTTCCATAATGAAAATCACAAAGTGGCTCCTCCTTCTTTGGAACCAAATTATAGTTATAGCAGTGCCAATTGAAGTAGAGTAATACAAGACAGGAAAAAGAAAAGAAAGGCAACCAAATGCTATGGAACGGTTTTCATGATCCTTACAGCAATAGCCCATATTATTTAAAGCATCAAAAGAACAGATACTATTTTAAATAATATACAATTTTCACATTCCTGAATAAATTGTATACAAAATTGAAAACTATAAATATTTCAAGCCAAAGGTAATATCATCTGTGCTTATATGGTTATCAGCATCAAATTATTAACCCTCATATATGTTTACACACAAAATTAGAGCAATTAAATGTGTCATGAGTAAAAATAAATTCTGAAAATAGATATTTAAGTATTAACTGCATACCAATGGTAGACACAGTCACATTTTAGTCAGAAAAGAACCTAGTATACGATGTTGATTGATTTTTTATGGGATTAATATATAAGTAATAAAAACATGTTTTTCCAGTTATTTGTCAGTAGTTATTACTGAGCATAAATATTGGTACAAAATATTATTTTTTGCAAGCCTGTCAGTCAATAAATTATGAGAAAATATAAATTATTAGCTTACATATTTAGCAACAGAAGGATATGCCTAATGAACAGCATTTTAGTATTTCAATTTCATCATTCTAAAAGAGAAGTAACCAAATGCATTTAGCATGGTTGTTTTAATGCCAGTAAAAGGACTTATTTTTATACTTTATGACTCCTTTATAATTGATATAGATTAAAAGAGGAAATGTACATAATACCAAATATTTTAAATCCATAATGTATATAATGCAATGCCACAGATTTAGGAAACTCTGCTTTACAGAATTTTTTAAATAGAAAGTTGTGAATGAGAATGGGTAATCTCCTGTATAATCATTAAATATCTTTAAAATAATAAAAATTATCTGTATGATTTATATATGAATGTAGCTCAGTAAACACTTTAGTTATATAAAATTTCAGGTTTTATTTTGCTCAAGAGAACTAAGAGCTTTACTTAGGAATGAATTTTAAGTTAATATAATAAATTCAACAGAAATATAATTTATAATAAATCAACAATTATTAGTCTGAGTATAAATATTATGTTAAAAGATTATGACTCTATACAGACGTTTTATGATAGAATATAAAACAAGATGCCCTCATTAAAATAAAAATTTATTTTATGATATCATTAAAAGGCTAATAAATAATTCTCACAAAACTTTGTATGGCAAAATTCTATATGCTGAATGTAATATAAATTAAAAGGAAAAAGATCACACACATACTTATCTTCAGCACATTATTATTTTAGGGCACATTTAACAATTAATCAGATAATATATGTGTATTTTCACAAAATTCTCCTAAAAAGGATAATGTGTACTTTCACAGAATATTTTTTATTCGGAAATTAGAGAAGACATTTTTTAGAAAAAAGAAGAAAAAAAACAGAAAATTTCTTAATACACAATTAATAAATAATTGGCTTCGAATTTCAGAATTTTAAAACATGGAGAAGCCTCCAATTTTTGTAGGTACATGTGATTTTATATCATTTAAATATGTAATTTTTACACTTAATCATAAAGCTTTCGAATAGAAGAAAAGTACCAATCTTTAATATTATAATCAAACTAGACTGAAGGAAAATAAGAAGAAAAAAAAATATTTATTATTCATGTATATATGTGCATTGGATTTCTCCTTATAACTGACCTTCGTATTACCCTTAAGGAGTCTGGAACCGTGTAGTTTTAAATAATTTCTTTTGTTTAGAAAAATATTAGAAGCGATGGGCAGACAACGATTAGTTCTTCTAGCAAAATTACTAATAACAGAATAGGTAAGCATTTTTATCTTGATTTTATTTCACAGTTCTATCCAAAATTTGTTTGTTTACAAACTTAAGAGTCTCGGGATAGAGATGAGACTGCAGATGGGTGCTAAGTAGAGCAAACACTTCGGAAAATCGTGCTCTCCTATTGGTTGCAGAACCGGCACATGACGGTATCTAGTTGTCGAAGCTCTTTAATCCGGTTCGGTTGGAGACGACCATTATCAGCTAGAATATACTAAAGATGAATCGTTCACCTTTCGTTTCCAAATCCGAGTTTTCCTTCCCGAGTGATTGAATTCTTAACATGAATAGCATGGAGAGAAGGATATCTCTTTCTCTGTGACATGCACTCCAATGCAAAATACAAAAAAGGTTTGTCATTGCTTTTATATCTGCGTTTGTTAGCATGAACTCTTTCCATCTAAAAAACCCAAAACGCTTCTCAATCAACTCATGTTTTGAAAGAACTGAAATATTGTTACTCTAGAGAACGGAAAAAGTAACTTTATTTAGTTTTTTCCTATCAGTGATTAAATCATTACATGTTTATTATCATACATTGCTTGTTTATTTTAATAACACTCATTTTGCATTTTAAGAATTACTTTTGTAATGTATTTTATATGCATTTCTGTATTGTTTTCTACAATTAAATCAAGCAACTCAAATATGATAATTTAACTCTAATTTAAATAGCTCTATTCTGAAATGAATAAATCAAAATAAGGATGAGTTTATAATATTTATTTTCCATAATAGGTATAAACATGAAACAAACCACAATCTATTTCATGCATACTTATTTTTATATGATTACGATGATTATTCTTATGCTATGAAGTTTCTTGTAAAAGCGTGTAAAATTCCATATGAAAAGCCTATAATTTTTAAATAGCTTATGGTAAATATGTATAATACTTGCATGCTTGAGTAAACCAAATAAATTACTGAGTGTAAAAGTTTCTCAAAATGTATTGCAAATCACTGTTTCTTATTATGAAAACTTCTCTTTTTCTTACTTTGGTTTTATCTCGACATTGAGATTGGTGACAACAAAAAATAACCTTCATTTATGTTTTAACTCTCTGAGAATTAATTGTAAAAATTTTAATTTTTAACAATCTCTAAAAGTAATACTACATGTTCTAGTTTTATGATATAAATAGAATAATAAATGTTTTTTTAACTGGGACAATGCTTACGGAAATATATATATATATATATGGGAATCATTTTATATATATTATTGCTATATTAACTCTTAGCGCTCCAAAAAGTAATTCAATGCATAAATATTTGCAGAATAAGAGGACTAGTATATTGCTCCAAAGAATTAATATAGATTTAAAAAAATTAATTGAATTTTCCCGAAAAATTACTCTACATATTTTTACCATTCTAAAGGCCTTATCACACGGCAATATATCTTCGGCACTTACCGTCAGCAAACGACAAGGAAAGTGACGTCACTTGTGTGACGTCTCTTCAAAGTTTCACATGATTGGTTGAATTTCGTTTGCGGACAATATTTCCGACAACCTTTTCGAGCTGGTTCGAAAAAGTTGTCGATTATGAAACTTGCTTGACCGTTTTTTGAGGGTAGAGACGGAAAAGTGCTGGAGAAATTTCACCGTGTGATAAGGCCTTTAAGTATTTTTAACAGATAAAATTTAAGAAAATAATGAGACAAAACGACACAATGATGCAGTGCCTTGAATGATATCTGAGAGGAGAATCGGAGTGCAAAGGGTTAATAACATATTTTATATATATTATTTTCACTACACAAACTCTCACTAATTTGTAAAACATGGATTGTCAGAAGCCCGCGGAAATTCAACAGACGTCTAAGATTTCACAAGGAAAATAAAGTGCTGCAGTGTAAAGCAATTAAATTAGACTTGTTCTGGTTAATGAAAAATGCCAAAGAATATTATCACAGTATCTACACATTTTTGACCAGCAAGCAAAATGTCGCACAACCTCGTGGAGATATCTCACAATGTCTTGTGCCAATATAGGGCTATTGTAATAAGAAATTTTGAACAATTACAAAAGTTTGATGTGTGAGCGAATTTTGCTCTAGACAAAAACATAATTAATTTAGACTCCATTTCACATCGGAACTGGCCAACTCCCTGATCGAAAAAGGTTTGATTAAAATAAATATACACCTCCTTAGCCAGAACACAACTTCTTCCTCTTTCATTCTTTGGAATTCAGAATTCGTTTTTACAAAAATTGTTTTAAAAAGAATAACCAGGTGATTATAGAAGAAAATGATTCATTCTTTCAGAATAAATAGTTCTTATTGCTTCTTAAAGAATACTACATCTCTGAGTTCTGATTTAAGAAAAATTATTTACAAAAAAAATACAATTCTACTTATTAAATTAAATACAAATGAAATAATCAAAACTTTAAAAGAAACAGAAGTTGGTGTTGCTACCACTTTTTAAAATATAAATTTACAACATATATATAATAATAAATAAATAAAGGAACAAAAATCATTCCGCAGTGGAATGCCGCCACATGACTGCCCCGCCTGTCTTACGAAGGAAGACTTATAAGCTAGACAACTTAATAAGCCGGTAATAGCTATTAGACTCTAGCGTTCGCTTTTGTCAAATGGATAAGCTACTGGACTTCAAATCCAAACATTGCTGGTTCGATCCTTAGCGGAATTCGACCTACACATTGGCACAAGACCAGCCAACATTAGCATCGCCAAAATGGTGACCTTGGATTATGAACGTTCAAACAGCTGTCGTGGCGCCACCTTCCCGAAGCAAACGCAACCAACACAAAGTCGAAAGATTCAATCCCAGCCGACCTTCTCAATGAAGAGGCTCGGGTCGCAGAAATCATTTGGGGTCCAAAATTGTTAGCCAAAAAAAAAAAAAAAATACAATAAAAAAAAATAATAATATTTGCATTTTTATTTCATGAGTGATTTTGTTTTTGCTATTAATTATTCCAAGAAAGTTACAACTTTTCTAATTTCTTTTTCGATGGTATAGCAAGTATTCTTAAGCATTATACTTATATGTTAACCGAAGATAATCCTTTATTAATTTTATTTTCCTGAAAGAGGGTTCAGCATTTATTATATTTAGTAACTGGAAATGTAAAGAAAAGTTTTAATACATTTAGAAATGAATCATTATAATTATTAATTAGTAAATATTGCAATATTAGTTGAGCCTCATTTAAATCTCTCTCATTCAAAATCAAATCCCATTGCAATGTAATTATTTGGATTATACTTTCATTTACATCGATATTATAAAACGTTAAAAAGTTTTGGGAACAGTTTTCTAATTCGTTTTTTTCTAAAGTTTTTGTGTCAGTGATTGATTTAAAATACTTTTCAATCTGTCTTTTATCTGTATAATATCAGTATCCGTTTCATAATTAAAAAATAATATCTAAGTTTCTCAACAAGATTTTTACAATTTCATCTACTGCTGTTCCGAAACATAATTTTTTTTTTTTTTTCCGAATTCGTTTTTCAAGAAAATTTTCTGAAAGATTTAAATTGCATACTATCGCTTTTGCTTCGTCTAAATATTAATTAAGTTTCATTCTTAAATTTTGGATTTCGGCTTTAATTTTACTGACTAAATTAAAACCCTAGTCGAAAACAATTATTTTTATTTGAAATAATTTATTAAAAGCTAATTCTTTACTTGTAAACCATTCTATTAAACATAAAATAAATGTCATTTCTTTATTGAATCCAATAGACTTTGAGCTTCGGAACCGCCGTAATATTGTTATTTGCATCAATAAATTCTTAGGACATTACAAGTCTATTCAACACTGTATACACACTGCTTTAACTATCTATTTTGGCTTCCCAACAAGCTGCATGTACGTTATCTTTAATTTTATTTATAATTTCATTTTCTGAGATAGGAATAATTTAATCTTGTAATACATGAACTAAATCATTGACAATTTAGTTGGTGGAATTTTTTACTCTGTTTAAAATGGTTTGAGAGTAATGTTTCGATGCTTTTGTAGATTTTCCCATCTTTTTGCAGATGCAGAAAAAAACAAACAATAGAAACATTGCAACAAAAAAAAATAATGATGTAATATATACTGCCGGAAGTGAAATCATAAATCAATAAATTTAAAGAGTATAAGTCAGGTATACATATAGATTGCATAAGAGCAATAGAGAAATGTTTCTAAACTTTACACTTTTATATATTCCCTTCCGTGTTTCTACTGTTATCTTATGCCTGTTCACGACAATCCATAATGTATAAATAAAGCTCACGTAATATTTCCGAATAGATCTTTTGCTATTCCTTTTCTAGTCACACCAGTTACTTCAATAAATCCAATAAATGACCAATGACTATAAATGATTCATTTATACTTTTCATCATATCTTTTCTCTTTAAAATGTATGTACCTAATAAAGACTGAAGTTTTTTTAAGGGAAATACCAGAAATAGAATCGATTTAACTATTCTAATATGCAGCTGCATGTACGTTATCTTTAATTTTGTTTATAATTTCATTTTCTGAGATAGGAATAATTTAATCTTGTAATACATGAACTAAATCATTGACAATTTAGTTGGTGGAATTTTTTACTCTGTTTATATGATGCATAAGCACAGAGTCATATTTATTTAGCAATTCGATTACACTTTAAAAAGTTCCATTATTAGGCGTTCCTGTTATTCCATGGGTTCCACTAAGTGCAATAATATTACACGCTAAAAATAGAGTCTGCAATTCTTTGAAGTAGTAATTTATGTCGTGCCGTTTCCTTGTTTATATTAATTTGGATTATTTTTTTTCATCAATAGTCGAACATAAATTTAGTCGTTATAATAATTCTTTCCAAAGTGAGCATTGCTACGAGTTGATCGCTTTATTTAAAATTTTATAATACACTGTAATATAAACATATATAAATACATAATACAAATAATACATATATAAAATTTTATATATACACTGCATAAAAAAACAGGACACTATTTTTTCATTAAAAAAAATAAGGATTTATTTTCATTTTTAATGCAATTATTTTTATAACAATTATTTTTTAGATCATTCGCCAACAAATTATTAGTATCATTACTCTGATACTCAAAAATAAAGTATAAATGATAATAAAAATGTTTTTTTTTTTTTCATTTCTAAAAAATGTAGAAGGACAGTTATAAAAAGAACAAAATGTAAACGATTTTAGTAAAGAATACTCTTTTCCATTAGCTTTCAGGATTTCGAATATTCT
>JAPMOQ010020214.1:0-11105 GCA_026543055.1 Argiope trifasciata | reverse complement strand
ACCCCCAAGTTTACCGGAGTTTATTAATTCTGGGGCGATTTTCGACTTGGCAACCATTCCTCGTATTATAATATTAGATATAACACTGTAATAATAATAAAAAATTAAATCATGTGTGAAAATTTTATATGTTTAAATAATAAATCAAATTGATTAATAAAAATATATCAATAAAAATATATCTTATTACAATAACTGCGTTATTAACTATAATAATGCAATTTATAACAAAAAAAAACACTTTGAAAGGTATTTTTTGCATCTAGGTTCTCAAAGAATATTTCAGATACTTTGAAAATAAACATCATGATGATGCATTATTAAATTTCACTTCATAATCATCGTTTTTGAATTCTTTTTAATGTTATCAAGAATGTTTCATTTCAAGAATATTATATTTTGCCAAACTATACGAATTTAACCTCCAAATAAGCAAATTTGATATAATAAAATAAACAAAAAAATTCAAAATCTCTTAGTAAAGTAAAGTCAGAATGCTTTTTCAAATTATTTAAAGTAATATATAATGAGTTGAATAAAATCAACAGGGGAAAATATTCTCGATATACACTGAAGTGACAAAAGTCATGGGATGACTGTTAATATCGTGTCGGTCCTCCTTTTGCCCGGTGAAGTGCAACAACTCGACGTGTCATGGAGTCCACAAGTCGTTGGAAGTCCTCTGCAGGAATATTGAGCCATGCTGTCTGTATAGACATCCATAATTGTGAAGGTGTGGATGGTGCAGCAGTTTGGACACGAACGGACCTTTCGATGATGCCCCACAAATGCTCTATGGGATTCATATCGGGCGATCTAGGTGGCCAGATCATGCACTGGAATTGTCCGGAATGTTCTTCAAACCAATCGCGAACAGTTCTGGCCCGGTGACATGCCGCATTGTCATTCATAAAAATCCCATCGTTCTGTGGTTACGTGAAGTCCATGAATGGCTGCAAGTGATCTGCAAGCAGCTGAACATAACCATTTCCAGTCAATGATCGGTTCAGTTGCACCAGAGGACCGAGCCCATGCCATGTAAAAACAGCCCACACCATTTTGCAGCCACCACCAGCTTGAACAGTGCCTTGCTGACGGTTTGGGTCCATGGCTTCGTGGGGTCTGCGCCACACTCGAACTCTACCATCAGCTCGTAACAACTGAAATCATGACTCATCTGACCACGCCACGGTTTTCCACTGGTCTAGGGACCAGTCGATATGCTCCCGAGCCCAGGAGAGTCGCTGCAGGAGATGTCGTGCTGTCAGTAAAGGCAATCGAGTCGGTCTTCTGCTGTCATAGCCCAAGGAAGACAAATTTCGCCGTACAGTCCTATCGGACACGTCCCTCGTACGTCCCACATTGATTCCTGCAGTTATTTGACGAAGTGCTGCGTGTCTATTAACATTGACCATTCTACTCAGACGTCAGCGGTCTCGGTCGTTAAGTGCAGGTGGTCGGTCACTGCGCTGTCCATGATGGGATGTGATGCCTGAAATTTCATACTCTCGGCACACTCTTGATACTGTGGATCTCGGAATGTTGAATTCACTAACGATATCCGCAATGGAATGACCCATGCGTCTAGCTCCAACTAACATTCCACGTTCAAAGTCTGTTAATTCTCGTCGTGCCGCCATAAATCACGAAAAACCTGTTCACATGAATAACTTGAACACAAATGAAAGCTTTGGAAAACGAACTGCGCATTTATACTTTTTCGCTTCGACACTACTGCCATCTGCATATTTGCATATTGCTATCCCATGACTTTTTCACTTCAGTGCAAATAGGCAAAAACATTTTGTTACACTTATATCCGCCTCTCTTGGAATTCTGAAAATATGTAGAATAAAAAGCATTTATAATCTACTGCACTTAAATTAATACATTCCTAGCTCAATTTTAAATACATTAAACTACATTTATCCGATAATACATATTAAAATGAAATGTAAAATAATATGATATTGTTATACCAACTATTCCTAATAAGAGAATAGTTATCTTTTAGACAATTGTAATAATTAGGATTAAATAAATGTTATTTATGGTTTTCTAATATTTCCTCCCTAGCTTTTAGGGTTTTATCCATTTTGCCATACTAAATTAGGAAGAAAGCATTTATTTTTTACTTTACTGTTTGAAAAGCAATCCTCTTTTCAGTATGTTCATCAAATTCTCCAAAAATTCAATTTCTTTTTTCTTATAATTCAAAATAAATGTATTTAAATTAAAAGGAATAAGAAATTTAAGTAAACAGCTTATCTACCATAATTGAAATGAACTCCTGATGGTTAAAGTCAAAATAATCTGAACTAAAAGAACCAAAAAATGATGCTTTCAATGGATGGTATTAAAAACTAAAATTTAGCATTATTTCGGAGATCTTAAGAAGATTTTTCATTTATTACGCTCAGTTTAAAACTCAATCTACAAAATTTTCAATAAATATGAAAATGAAATTCAATTTATAATAATGGCTGTAATATACATTTGAAAATAAAATATAATTGATTTAAGAGATTGACTGATTTTATATATATGTGTAATTAAATGCTAATTGATCTTTCTGTCATTTCTAATTGAAAGTAAATCTATGGAATTTTAATTGATGCTTAGTTCATATAAAAATCTTGCGATTTGAAGAAAATATGATAATTATAATGTACCAAATTTATCATCAAATCATTCTAAATTTTATTAGGAATATCATGCCCATTTTTCTCAATTTAAAGTTGAAATAAAAAAACATCATGTAACAATTAATAACGTTACCTTTAAAAAAGTAAAAGTTAATGCAGCTATACTATATTCCACAATTTCTTCAACACAACGGGGGGGGTTTACTAAATTTTGCTTTAAATCAAAAGAAAAAATTCTGTGAACTTTTCGACAAAACATTTAATTGAATATTCAATTAATTAGAAATGGAACAATGTTTTGATTTTTTTAACACTTAGGACTATTTTTCCACTTTTTTTTTTGAAAAAATTTCTCTTTATTTTAAAATATCTTTTGAGAATGTTCTTTATTGGTTTTAAAACCATAATTTAAGCATGCTTCAAAGCAGATCTGTCAATCGGTGAAGCGAAGGCAATTTTACATATAATTCAAAATCAACAGTACTACTATAACAAATATTAATAACTTAAGATGAAAATTAGCTACAGCTAATTTTTTAATACTCGCCTGGTTCACTAGCTATTTCTAATTTCAATTTAAAAACGCATTAAATTAAAAAGAACTTGAAGTATTATAATATTTCATACAAAAGCAGTTTTTAGGTTTAAAATATTACAGAGGAAAGGATTTTAATCCTTAGAATATTTGGGTATGTCAATTGCTTTATTATAAAATTGAAGTCAAGTTACTTGAATGTAATGATGTTTTGATAATAAGATATCATATTAATTTTTTTATTCGACATTTTCATTCTCTTGACTTACTACCTGCATTACTTGTATGAATGCAGAAATATATTCTTTTCCATTACGAAATTACGAAGATTTCTAAGTATTTCAAATAACCTTCAAAGCATTCCCCATATTTACATATTTTCTATTTTTTCTAACTCATGGTAATCATTTCTTTAATCTGCGGACATTCCTCCCCATACGTTACTTCTAGATAGTCAGTTTTAATTAAAATATCACCCAGAAGAAACTTGCATTATTGAGTCCTTATTACTAATCTATAATTCAGAAAAATGTTAGATAAACTAGACGATAAGCGTTGCGGGTAGAAAGACTCATTTTCAGTATCCGATGCGTATGAGGATTCTATTGATACTTAAGATAATAGAGCTCCATGACAAATAATTTCATTAGTTTGGGACGTTTCCATGGCTCAAACATAATTCCTCTTATTTCCTTCTTATCACCAAGTGACCAGAAATCCTGGATTGAATTATTGTAAACGATTATTCTAATATTTCCTGTAAATAAAATGTATGACAAATTCATATAAACAAAAACTCGCTGCTTTTTTGTAGTATTTTATTCTTACAAACTGACAAATATATCAAACATAAAAAACGCGAATCTCTCCATTTAAGCAAATTAGGTTATTTCTAGTTTTCGTCGTGTAATCATCTCATTTTCCTAAAGCTGAATTATTTTTAACTCAAATATTATTGCAAAGAAATAACATTTCCATTCGTTTCAAAAGTATTTAGATTTATTTTAACGCTGAATTTAAATTGGAATTTAAAAGAATTCTACATTTGGGAGGTTCGCCAATATCAAATATTTAAGATAATCTTGTATTAAGTTTCTTTTTATTCCCTTTATCTTTAATATTAACAAAAGAACTTTGTTTATTAGAGAAAGTGGAAAAGTTACAATTTCTTGCAATTTGTTTTGGTATCAGAATATTTCCTTCTGATATTTTGGATTTGTTTCAAAATTCGACTTAGGGAAAAATAATGAATATCAATAAATCAGAAATGACGTATTAAATGAGTCTCAAATATAAAAAGTGTTTTTTCACATTTATAGTAGCTGTTGTACTATTTCACTTAAAATATTAATCATTTTTAAATCGCATTTATAATTCAATTTAAAGAAGCACACAGTTATCCTCTAATTTCCCTTGCAACTTATCTACTTATTCATTTATCTTTTGAATGATTACGAATAACTGAATCAAATGATGCGGTAAAATATAGTAATTAATTATCCAGCATTCAAATACATTTAAGGTTATAGATTTACAATTATAAGCTCTCTGTTCTATAGCTTCATCGCATTTATTCTCCAAATTTTTAGCATTAAGGATTTAATGAAAATATATAGCTCTATATTACTTTTAAATATTAAATGTTTAATAGTGTATAGGGTAATCGCTGCTTAAGAAAGAATAAAAAAGATTATATATTCTTAGTTTCAAAGAGCAATGGAAAAATTAAGCAATATTTTCACATTTTGAAAATAGTTCTAATGTATCATTTTCCAACAAAGTATAATCAGGATGTTTACTTTTAACTAGAAGTAAATATGTTGAAATTAAGTTTTTTTATTTCTGTTTAGTGAATCTTCTTTGTTTTGAAGAGATTTAATGTAAAATATTTTAAAAACCCATTTTGTCAATATTCTAAATATTTGTATAATATGCTATAAAACATTGCGACTGAAATAATTTGTAGTAACATTTTCTATATATCTTCATTTATGAATAAATGTTCTTTTTTTCTTTATATCTTTTCACATTGATTTATTTATCCTTGTATTATTATCATTTGTTTAATTATGATCAAAAGATTTATTTTATTGTGAAGAGATAAGCATTTATATTTTATAATCCACTTTTATAGTTTAGGTTCTAAATATTACAAAATATGAAGGAAACCTGAACATCTCTTCAATATGAACATCTCTTCAATAAATAATTTTATTTCATTATCAAACTCTTACTTTGGAACTTAAACAATTAGTTTAATCTATACAAACTTTTCGTTTTGTATTACTCAATCATGTCTCTTTACATCAGACACTTTATGTCTGCTATAAGATCTTTTCGTTAATCAATTTTCAAGTTTTCACAATTATTGGGCATTTTTTTACATTTTGAGCTTTTCGTTATGAGAATTAATACTCTGTATTGACTAGAGTATGTCTGCCTTAAAATGATTTTAATTAAATTATTAGAATAATAAGAAATCCCTTCTTTTAAATTACAAATTTTCTTAATTAATAGTCTGCGTCTTTATGTTTGTAATATTAGAAATTGCTAATAATTAATAATATTTTTATGTTTATAATATTATAAATTGGTAGTTATTACACATAAGTTTACTTTACTGAAATTCTATTTATTTAGAATCCTTATCATTCATGTGCACTTGTATAGTCCTCAATTTAATTAGATCTTTGCAATAATATGCTGTTTTTGAATGTCAGATAAAAAATTTACGTTTATCAATGATAATTAGAAAGCTGCACCTCAAGTATGTATATGAATGAGCATATTGAAAACAAATTATGTCCAGGTTCTAAATTTTGACTCAAATAGTTTTAGGTGAATTCTTAACTCATTGACAATCCTATCACATTTATTTTTTTCTTCAGAAAATATGTTTAAAATTCATAAGGGCGAATCATTTGTGATAAATTTTTAATCATATTTTAAGTTTTACTAGTATATAACACGATGTAAAACATTTATAAATCTTTATAATTCCAAAAAATAGCCTTAGAACATTTCGAAGTAATTTCTCTATACAATAATTTTAGAACAACTGATTAATTCCTCAAACTTTCGCTTCATTTCCGAAACATGCAGCTGAATCGGACATCAAAAATGTCCGATTCAGCTGCTGATATACGTCGAATAGTTTTTCTTAATCTGTCAAATCAATACGACGGCGATTTTCAAGTTATGTGCAAGTTCTCAGTTTCTATTTTTCTTTTAATGTTTGTTTATTTTTGTAAGTCTGCTCAAAGAACTAATGGCTTGGTATAAATAGAAGTAATAAAATAAATTGCCCATGAAGCTTTTTAGAAAAAAAATATAAACCTGTTTGTTTTCAGATTTTAAGTAACGTCTAGATTTTCTGAATAAACTGAATCCCATAAACACAGGAAGGACACGAAAACAATTGCTGAGTTAGGACGCATAAGTAAATACAGACAATTTTGTGCCAAATCGACTAGGGAATATAAGTGTGAGAGAAATGGGAGACTATGTCAGTTTTATAAATAGCATGTATTAAAAGCCTTTCGTTTATTGCTTCATATAAGTACAGATAAATGGTGCTCTGAGATTAAATATTTTTAAGCATTGATTTCGAGAAGCTACTTTACCGGAAGTCTAATGCAAAACCATGATGAAATTGTAGAGCCAAATCATATATTACGGAAACAATTACAAGTTATACTTATGAATTCTGGTTTTCTTTTTCCCCCATTCAATACTTTAAGTTTTGTGTAAATCTGCCCGATAATAATTATGTATCTAAATGAAGGCACAAAACAATTTCTCACGAAAGTTCCTAGATATTTTCTTTGTTTTTATTGTTCTGAATTAAGTAAGTTCTAGTTTTGAAAACAGATTACTTTATATAAACATGGTGCGAATATGTAAAATCAGAAATTTTACATATTAACTGCCTTGATAAATTTATAAAAATATTTCGTTCGGAATATTTTTTCAGAAACTATAGTCTTAATAAATTTAGAAGCATAATTTTTCTTGTTAACGAAAAAATTTAACCTTTAATAAGCCATTCGATAATTTTATTTTTGGTATAGGAAAACAGATCTCAGACTGTCAGTGTTTCGGGAAATGATCTCATGACGCTATTTCTCTGTTCTGCAATAACTGCTGCAACTGTACAGTAATTGTTTTGGTACATTTGAAAATTGGATTCAAGTAAAATTGTGCAGATGTATATGTAATATTTTTCCCTAATAACTGAAAAAATTTCAACATTTTTTTTAAAAAACCAAAAATTTAAGGACTTTTGTATCTTAAATTTATTCCCTTACTACAAGAAAATTTTCTATACTAATCCGATTTTAATCAAGACATAAAAATAATTTGCAATCATTATCGGAAAGATGCATTTCTTATATTAAGATAGATATATTTGCATTATAAGTCCCGTAATCTGGATTTATTATTCATTATTGAGTGATTATATCATACCTTTTCCTTCATACAAGAAATATATACTTTAAATTGTAGAAAGAAATGTAAGGTTAGTTGTACAATTTTTGGATAAATATCCTTGTTGAACTCAACAAGGATGATTATTCTTAGCATTATTCTAATTTGTGCTCTGTCTGTATAAAAGACGAGAATTCTTTACTTGAGAATAATTTTTAATTAGCCCTTTTTTAGAGAATAGGATCAAAAATACTTTCACATTATTTTCAAAGAAATAAAATATGATTCTGAGTTTTATGAATACTATTTGGTATGGAATTTTAAAGGAATAAGAAAGGAATTCGCCCACTAACTGGCTGCCTTTATTGAATAAAATTGAATGCAATTTTCATTCATATCTTTCTATCAGTGTCTTATTTTATAAAGTTAAAATATGTGTGAGAATTATCCACAATGCTTAGTGAAAAAAATTGGCTGATCATCCAGTTCAAGTAAACAAATGACATGAAAACTGCTGTATAGTATATGTGACAGTACATATAATGGCAATGCAACGAATGATAATTAAGTGCGAAATTGAAGTGTTTGAGAGAGGTCCATATAGTCGCAATATACTGTGTCCCTTCAATCATTCAGTTTTACTGCAGTTGTTTCACCCAAATAAGGGATATCATGAATGTTCTCATAAATTTCAAAGTAGGTTTAGATTGAAATTGTGCCCAAGGGCTTACAATAAGCATGCATGGCTTAACGGCTCTTGTACTGCTGATCGAAGTGTACAGACAGGGGCAATAATATTTTCGATCTCTTCCAGCTATATGAATGATAATTTTATGAGTCATAGTCACAGGAGATGTGATACTAGATTTCCATTTGATTCTTCAATCAAACCGATGAACATTGTAATGTCGACACACAACATTTAAGCCAAAAGAGGGAAAATAAATCAAATGATTGAAAGTTGAATTGATCAAAAGTTGTTTATTCGAAATACTGACATAAATATGATTCGATATTATACGGAGACTTTTTTTTAATATAAAGCACTTGTTTCTTGTACTTATTGAATCTTATGCTATCGAAGTAGTTAACACTGAAAGTATTACCGTGAAAATCAGTGAAATAAATATAATTTAAACTTGAATGCTTTCTTTAAAGAGAAAATCTAAATTAAATATGCAGAAAACATATTTATTTCTTTAAAAATTCAAACGTCAAAAAACATTTCAGAAATTGTTTGTTTTCATCCAGTGATTCTGTATCTTTTTCTTCGTACTGACATCAGACTTATACATAATAGAAGGCAAATTTATGCATAATAGAATGAATTATGTAACTGCAAAAAGTGCCTTCTCGAAATATATTTATATGCAGATTTGGGAAAATTGGATTTTCCTTTGTATTCAGCCAAAACAAGAAAAAAAAAATCCTGCAGTGTTTTTGAAACGTTTGGCTAGTTTTTGTTAGCACACATTTTGTAATGGTAAAGTGTAAACAGGATCAAATGGATTTAAAATATTTGAAAAAAGTTTGTTTAAAAAAAATTTAGATGAGTCATTTTGCAGCGACACAACAATTATTTTTTCGTTTTTATTGCGTTTTGTTATATAAGATCACGTGTTTTGACAACATGTATTTTAAACGAAAAAGCATTTTGATAAATGTTAAAAGTAAGGCATTTTGACAAAGATCGCATCAAAATTCATCTCATTAAGTAACATTGCTGAGAAGATTGAGTGATTTCTTTTGTTAGAAATATTAATATTTAATTACATCTACAGTTAAAAAGCCAGGCTTTAAAAAGGAATTTACAGCAATATTTTTTGCATAAACTTGAATAAATGCCACTTACAAATTCGTGGAAAATTCAGCTGTTTAATAAAAAGTTACTAAGTTATAAAGAACAATTAGTAGAGAGTCTGGTGGTGGTTCTAATGCCACTTGGTCATGCCAAGCCGGAATGAGCGGAGCTCTTTCGAATAAAAGCAGATTTGTGCACCTTTCGTTGTTAACGAGCACTTTTAAGGTGAAAAAACAACTTTTCTCGAACACACAAGACGCAACCCTTTTTAGGGGTCGGTCGAACTCATTCATACACTCATTCCTCCATCTGCAAGTCAGATTTTCGATCCAAATCAGAGACCGACTCATCCCAGATTCAGTACCCCCAGAGGTGTAATTTTTTCTGGAAACTGGGAGGACTTTACAGTCATGACATATTTAATTTGCAAAAACTGCCATTAGCAAACATGGCGGTCTTTGGCTGGACGAGGACATAACTCGCTGCCTTTCGGTTGTGAGACTGACGCTCAACCAACCATGCTACCGCTGCCCTGTAGAGAATCTTGAATTGCCTTTGGTTTGAAAGCATTAGTCACATGAAAATCAAAATACGACATGTCTACATTGAAGAAGATATAAAAAGTATTATTTATTATATGAAGCCACTTTCTCTTTCCAATTTTAATCTTAAAAAAATATGTCAAGGAAACTGAATTTTTTAAAAATTAATTTATAACCAAGAGGGAAAATGAAATAAGCAAATTGATTTTATACCTTTAAACTATCTACTTACTGAAAAATTGGTACATAATTATATCCATGGAATTTTCTTTTTCATAAATAGCTTAATAAATGTCCCAAATACTAAAATTTATTAAGTGTTCAGAAATAATGTAAATAAAATTACATGAATGTTTTGTTTATACATACTGACACTAAACAATTCAAATTTCTTCAAAGAAGTAATTTATAACTCATAAATATTTAACTAAAGCATTAGACATTTTTTAAATATACTTTTCTTATCAGTTTAGTTTAGTTCAGTTATATTAACGTCCCGTTTTTAAAGCAACACGAGGGATATTTTGGGACGGACTTTGTCATTTTGAAAAACCGTCAGATGACGTGGACGACACCTGAACTGCCCCCCTCTCCACACCATACCAGCGGGAGGATGTTTGACCTGACAAACTTAACGTGCAAGAGACCCCCTTACACGACGGTTCTTCGGTAGTATCGAATCTCGAACCAGAAACCCTCCGGTTCCGAAGCCGAGAGCTTACCACCAGGCCACCAAGGACCCTTTCTTATCAGTTTAGTAAATTTACTAGCTATTTTAAAGAAATAATAAATCTAAAAACATTTCTGGTAACTACAATATATTTCATTGTTATTATTTAGAATTACTTAAATTTTAAGAATATCTGATACTTGACTACTCGGAAACTCCTCTTTTATGCACAAAGAAAATAAATTCTTAGAACCTTATTACAAAATTGTAATTCAGATTATAAACATATTGAGAAACAGATTCTGTGAAATATAAATATAGTTTTTTTTGTTAATTATAAATGAAAAAACTGAGAAACTCATAAACAGAATGAATTAGTCAGTAGTTAATTTATGATGCATATGATTTCCTTGTAGTTTCTAAATTTTATATATTTCTAAATTTTAATCATTCAAGTTTTGCTTACAAAAATTATATATCTTGA
>JAPMOQ010020206.1:0-18401 GCA_026543055.1 Argiope trifasciata | reverse complement strand
AAATAGCTTATATACGTATATATAGAGAAAGAAAGAGAGAGGGGGGGGGGATCGAGAAGCCTCATGATTGTTTCAAACTAATTAAAGCAAGTTAATAAATTAATTAAGACTTAAAAATAATGAAATTTGCGATAATAGATTTCATTTTTACTTTTTCAGTTATTGGTCCCATTCTTAAGTATGGTCTAGTTCATAATTTTGTCGAAGATTCAGATTCACTTCTAAACGTGTTAAACTGACATGCAGTTATGCTGTCATATAGAGACATTGAGCAACATATTTCAATCCTGAGATTAAAAAGTGTTATTTTATTTAGAAAATATTCTTAATATGTATAATTTTCAACATATGAGGCAAATAGTCGTTTCCAACAATTTCGTTCAAAATAATTAGACAATCCCATTTTTTAAATAAGTTTTATCTCATATTTTACATTAAAATAAAAAAAAATTCTATAGTTTAAATATAACAGATATTTATTTTTCAAGTAAGTTTTTCAATTTTTAGTTAATGTTTATATTAAATTCAAACATTTTTTATTTTTCTTATATTGCATGTATTTGATTTAGATTACAATGTTTCTTGTAGAACAGTTATATGAAATTGTATAATTTTGATACCTATAAAGTTTCAAAAATCTTAGTTCATACATTAAAAAGGATACGAACTTAAGATATTCATGATTACTTTTACTATTGTAGAAAATTTATGACATCAACTTAAAATTTCTTTTGAATGAATTCGTCTAAACGTGAGATGTCTCATATGAAAGCACCAACTCCCAAGGTGGGAAGTTTTTTAAACGATTTCAGTAAAATCGAGTTTTTGTTTAAGAATCTTGAGAATCTCATTCATTTCAAAAATTTTAATTAAATGTTTTCACATAACATTTAAAAATTATAATAAATTGTTATCTTATTATAATAAGGTATATCTACACACAAGAAGATTTAAAAAAAAAAATTTAAAATCCAGTTTTTTTATAGTTGATCATTAATATATGTTTAAACTCATTCCAGTGAAAAAACTCATATTACACTTATTATGAATCAACATTTAATGAGAAAATTAACATACTTTTTTTAACATGATATCTTAAATTCCAATTTGTACAGGCACACATTTCTATTTGGATATTATGCCCATATTAGTCTTCATGTTGTCTGCCTCAATCAAGTTATAAAAAACCATAATTTTTTTAGCAATTTTTTCATCAATGGTGAATAGGAAAAGTGAGATTTTTTATGTAATTTTAACTTTTAAATAGCTATTAAAATTTATTTCTATAAATCTAACTTTGATTGAAGCAAAAAAGATCCACTTTTTCCTGCAGATTATTTTGATATATAATTAAACATATTTGGTTAATTTCTTGTAGAGTTATAATTGTTTAAATGAAGTAACATTGTGGAAAAACATCATACTTCCTAAAATGAGTTAAAAAAACAATCGGATCTAGAGGTTTTAATGAAAGTAACTCAAGACAAATCCTTGTAACTCGAGAAATATTACGATTATTGGCTACATCTTGGCGTCGTTTGAAAGTTAAGGGATTAGATAACATTTTGAAGCAATAAAAAAGTAATCGATATTTTGAAAAAATTTTCAAAGTTTCAAGTGTGTACGTGCAGCTTAAAAAATTGTAATGATTAAAAACTTGAAATTTCTCACAAGAATGAAAAAAATTTTAATTAATTTTTTTCTTATCATATTTCAAGAATTTCAACATGGAGTTGAGTCTCTGTCTGATGATCCCTAAAAATTAATAAAATTCAACACCAAATAATAAATTTAGCCGTCTGACTTCCAATTCGTCCAGATGATACTTCATAAAATCCATCACTCAACGGAATCTATCAGAAATGCCATATGTTTATTTGTTCCCTTTTAAAAGAAGGTCATAAAATTTTTATCTTTTATGCAAAGATTGCTTCCTCTTCAACTAATACTGTTGGTTGAGTAAACGCTCAATCACAGATGCTCAATTTACATTAAGCCTTCTACTTGCAGTCTTCATCTGAGAATGAAACTAACAGAAAAGTAAGCATCTTCCTGTGCGGCATCAAACATCCAATGTGTGAATTCCAGCCGATTTGCAATTTTCATTGAAAAACATTACCTGCGATCCTATGTTTTCTAGTAATTTTTCATCTGCTTAATGCCTGTTTTTCCTTGTTTCGAATTTATCTTTCGAATTTGACTAGGCTCTCTGCGAGCATTGATACTGATGTTGCAAAGATGTTTTCCGATTCTTATTTTAGTCTTCCTTGAATATCTTAAAATTCCTCAGTTCTCACATTACACACTTATATCAAATTATAGAAAATAAAATTCCAATATTTTCACTACTTTCGAATATAATATATTTTCCAATATAATAAATATATTTTCTTTCGAATTTGACTAGGCTCTCTGCGAGCATTGATACTAATGTTGTAACGATGTTTTCCGAATCCTGTTTTAGTCTTCCTTGAATATCTTGAAATTCATCAGTTCTCACATTACACACTTAAATTATAGAATACAAAATTCCAATATTTTCATGACAATCTTTTCTTAATGGATGGGAAAAATTCCTTTGTTAGGCTCCCGTTATTTGAAATGAGGTATTCTTTATTCAAAAACTCCACCATATTTTATATTGTAATCTTCCAGGAAAAAGAATGTTAATGGCAATGTCTATTTTCTGCTTAGTGGCAGCCTTTGCGAACCAACCGGCCCGCTGATTTCCATACATACCCGTATGAGCACGTTACTTTGAATTTAAATTACAAAAAATACGAGGTGAGAACTTTCAATGAATATAGTTCATTAAATAATAAATAAATCATTTTAAAAAATAGTTTTACTTGATGTAAATATGGGAAAGCGTAGTTTGAGAAAAGAATAAATAATAATTATGAGAAAGGAATAAATAATACTTGCAGAAAGGAATGAACAATAGCAATTATGAGAGTAATGCTTATGATGCAAGTATTTAAGATGTCGCATAATAGACAAGAATGCTAAAAAGTGTGTGCAAAAACCAAAATATAAAGAATGTAATAGTTTTTGTTTCTCTATGAAGAGTAGTATAAACAATTTGTTAGCTAGTGTGAATTTTGTCAGAAGTATTGCACTCTTAAAACATAGCATCTGGATCTGGATCTGTAAATTTTTAATGATTGAAATCCCATTTACTTTCTAATTTGCGAATGATATCAAAACAGATTATCATCCTTCAGTCTTCTAGTTAAAGTTAGCGATAACGAAATGAATCAATATCTTTTTTAAGGTAAAAAAGAAAAGTTCTCTATACTAGAATAAGAAATTTTCAAGGTAGTTCTGTGACTGAAGGACATGGACGATTATCCATATAACGCAAGGGCGTTCACTCGGACCTTCAAACACTCCCAAGATTTCACGTGAATAGCGCATGAACTCACGTGCACATTGCACTAGTTTTATTATCTTTTCATCATCGCTCATTTTAATCAATAAACCGGAAGGGTTGAAATAGCAGGTGATCTTGATCATTACTCTAGGCAATTTGTAATATGAGCACGGCATTTCTTATGTTTGATTTGTACTGAGAATACGTATCAAAAGCAATAATGGCTTGGTGTATTATTTGGTTCAATGCATAAACGATTAGATTTATTTCAAAGGGTACCAAATATGTTCTATATAAAGAATAAAGGAATAAAGAAAAATACTGCCCTTATGTAAATAGGATAAGTTATCGAATTATTATCAAAAGCTTCCGTTTTAGGAATAATTAAACTCCATTTTTTAAGGTATATAATTACGTTCGAGAGGATTTATTTTTTTAAACTGATGTAAATTAGTAATATTTCTGAATTTATGCATGAAATGAATAAAAAATACTTATTTGAAACCAAATTATATACCAATTAAGTTCCCCTTTGGTTTTTGAAACAAATGATTATATTTTGCGAAATTATGTACAAAGCAAATACTTCGGGTTTCAGAGGCTTTTCGAATGATTTGTTCGAATTCTTACAGATAGCCAGAGAAATATATCCCTCAACTAAAATATTAACAACCATTTGTTGTATTCCTATCCAATGTTGAAATATTGAGATCTGATTAACAAATAATAAATTTTTAATTTCTTTCATATTTTAAAATATTAAAAAAGCTATAGAATATTTATAAACGCACAATAGTTTATTCTCTCGCTTTGGAACAGAGAAATTACCAAAGTTAAATGAAAAATATTTTTAATTAAAGAGCAGTTTTGTTAGAACTTTGTATAAAAGAACAAAAATTTAGAATTTGAGAAAATAATATTCGACGTCAAATAGCATGAAAACTTAAATAAATCAATTATAAAATTCAATGCAACTTTTCAGAGATTTAACTTACAAATGTATACCTTTTTATAAAAACTCAATGTTTCTGCATAGTTACCTATTTTAAATTTATTTTTACCATATAAATTTTATTTTTTTAATATTATTTACGTATTACTAAGTCCTGAATAAATTGAATAAATATATGATTAACACTTTCAACGTTACCGATGATATTCCTCGTTTTTCAAATACGTTTAATTACAGGTAGCTGTGAGCTAAAATTTGTATCTTATATCAAATAAAGGTCTTGAAAGTATTGTTCAGATATGAGTTAGAAAGTTCAGCCTATCTCAACTGACACAAGAGACAAATTTAGGTAGTCGGTAGCATTTAAGGTGTTAATATTAAGTAAACACTCCATTTTTATTCTATCTATATCAATTTTGCCTGAATAAAACGCAGAAATTCGGGATTTCAAAATCAAAATCTTTAATTTTTCTTATTCTTAAATTTATCCCCTTGCTTGCTTAAAATAACATGCGTCTTCCTAAACTATTTCAAAAGTATTATGCAACTACTAGATTATAACTATAACATATAAGCTGACTTTTAAAAATATTTCTTTTCCTGCAATATTTTTTTTGATAGCATGATCACATATTTTAATAAAATGAATTAAGAAATATTGATGATACCTCCTTAACTGCTTACTTGCAAATGTTACTTTATTGTATTATTCAATTTGTACGTCAATATATTTAGAAACCTTGAAAATATTCATATTTACTTTTGACTGATCTCACTATCTTTCTGATGTGAGTGAAATAAGAAAATAATTTTGATTCGAAATCCCTTTATTAACAGACTCACACCTAATTAGACTTCCTTACATCAATATAGTGAATATAAATATTATTGGAAATGTTTGGAAAATTAACTTTAATTCTTTGTCATAAAAGTCATTTGTAGAAAACTGATTATAATAAAGAAAATTCCTTTTGCAATAATAAAGCTCATTAAAATTTGCTAATGAAATTTTAACTACATATATTAATAGAAAAAATATAGGAATATTTGATCGCATCTCAAACCATAAAGAAATGTTTATTTTGCTAGTTAAATATTTATTTTATGATTTATTTACTTTTATATAATAAAATAAAATATTCTCATTTATTAAATCAGTCTAGATCTCAAAAGTATTTTACAGATAGTAAGAAAATGACCCCTTTGAGCATCAGTATATCGTTTAAGAATGTATTGATATTATGGGGACACGACGCAAATTATTGCAAACTGATAAAAAATATTATTTGTCCAGCAATTATTTAACATTTTATTAAAAACAACATTTAACGATTCAAAAGGTTTTTAACTCTTGAACTCTTTATTTTTTGGGTTCATTTATTAACAAATTATATAAGAGGCCCACTCAAGGTTACTAATTATCAGAATTAATTAATAAGTTTATTAACTAAGAATTATTAAGCTCAAGATTTGTCATATACGTTTGCTGTCTGTGGGAAAAAACCTTCTTAAAATGAAACATCTAGTTTAATTTTTGCCAATATTTTATCTAAGGGGCTCTAAATTCAATTTTATATTATTACATTGTAAATTTCTTAGTCAAATTTGTTTTGGATGAAATCATAAGAAAATATCACACAAAATATAGTAGCAAGAAAATACACTTTTCTTCCGCTTTATATTTGCATTTTGTATCAATATTTTTATGCCTATATGTTTTGTATTTAATTCATACATTTTTCATACATATAAGCAGTATATTAACGAACTATCATTTCATATTTTTTGTTAAATAAAAGAAGATTCTATTCCGTTCTTTTTTGACCCTGAAATCTATGGAAACATTTCATATTTCAATAGATTCGAGAGACATTGCACGTTTTCTGAATCAATTCTAACTTTCTGAATTAAACGACTCTTCGCTTCGCTTGCCTCAAGAGTATTCAATTAAAATGATTCAAAAGTGTGATATGGAAAATACTCTAAAGATAAAGGGAGAATAATTTGTAGTAATAACTGTTACCTTTAAATGTTATCTATTTAAAAATAGATTCTGAATCTTATTCTTGTTGTGTAGGTATTAATTACTACACAATTCCACAATTTGCGTAATCATCATGTGAGAACATGATGTTGTTTTGAGGTTTATGGAGCTTCAAAATATGAAGGCAAAAAATTATTGAAGCCTCAAAATGCGTAGGTAATAAATTTGTGATTTATCTTCTTTTATTTTAGAATTGGCTTTCACATTACAGCTTTTGAAATATCAATTGACTGTTAATGTAATTTTATTTTGGAATCGGTTTTCATAATATCGTTATTCCATTATCTATCGTATACTAAAGTTGTTTTATTTTAGAATTCACAGTATAGTTTTTGAATTATCTATCATCTGCTGTTGTTGTTTCCCCTTTGAAAATCACAGTGTTATTCCCTAACTCGTATTAGAAAATAATGAAGAAGGTTGTAACATTTAGCTATTTATCGCCAACTTAACATGATTTCCAAATTTTTATATTCTCTGAATTCTTACGGATTCTCTTAATTAATTTATGTTTCAAACTTTTTAAAACTGGTTACTGACTTAGATTAATTCATACAAATAATAACTTAAAAATAATGTTTCTCACATAATAACTTGAAATTTGTGTTCGTTGATTTTCTTTATAACTCTACATAGATATTTCATTTGAAAATTTTCTAACTTCCTTACAAGCCCACTTTTCATTTCTCATTTTGAATCTTTTGAAAATCTATTGTCAATTTTGAATGGATTAATCGCATATTTTAAAATCTATTTATTAAAATAATATTAATTATTATTATAAAAATTAAATATTTATATACTTAATGTACAAAAAGCATAAATAGAGACAAATGCATTACCTAAAGAGAATGTACCTCCCAATCATTTCTAAAATAGATACATCTTCAAATTGTTTAAGCGCTAATCGTTAATTTCTAATCCATATATATATATCGCAGAGATAATCCAATAGCGAATATGCAGAAATTATACAGAATTTAATAATGAAATGGATCTATAAACTTTCAATCTTTTGTAAACTAATTTTAATACATCTTCGTTCCACCCGATTAGTTATAAGAAACATAGAATTGTTAAATGTAATTTATAAATGAGATATTTCTTATTTTAATGAGTTATATTTAATAGTTGGTTGCATGTGGCGTAAAGATTAATCCTTCTCATGAAATTGAAAGTTGAATATGAAATATTTTCCAGGAAATTATTGTTCTAATATTAGCGTTGTGAGGAACGTTAGAAAGTCCCTAGTATATTCCGATGGAATTCTGATCATTTGATAGTGGTTCGAATTGATAATATATTTCAGATCTTTTTTCCTGCTTTCAAGAAAACTCAGCGTTTTCTTAAGATTTAAACTATATGTATAGCTTTCTATAGTTTGCAGACCATCTTAAATTTTTAAAAATCAAAACAATACTCCAAGCATTTTAGAATTCCATTGGTTTCATTTATTCTCTTTACTTCACATCATAATTTACAAACCACTGTCAGATTCCAAAAGTTTTTCAATTTATCATCAGTTATTATGCCCAAATTAAACGAAATAATGTAATATATTTATCAAAGAAAAATCGTTTGCTCTAACTTTTTAATAATATTTAATCTGAACTATATACTGCAGTTATAAAATATCTGAAATGGAATCGTTTGTTTAATGTTTATTAACAGATTAAAATTATAATATTTACTGAACAGTTCTAATATTCTTTCTGAATATCATAAGTGATTACTTGAAAAATTTACAAAATTGGTGCAATGCAGATTTTAATTATAAAATTTACTGTACGATATTCAGCTTAGCCAAAATTACCGATTTCAATTCAGAAAGAAATGGTCCAATAAAAGGATCTCATTTGAATTGAAAATCGATACCTGATTTTTTTTTCTTTGTTGCTTTAGATGGTACTAAGAAATAAAGTTTATTTTTAAATGTCTTTTTTATAAGTTTAAAGTTATGTTAGCACAACGAAACATTATACATAAATGAAAACATTATTACGTTGATAAAAGCTATATGCCTTTTTAGTTTACATTTGTGTATGGTTCAGATAAGCAGTAATTTATAATTTTTCGTTTATTCTGAAGAATCACTGTCTGTGCTTCCTCTCATAAACACTTTCTTATCTAAAAATTTATGTTAATTTATATACTGTAAAAGAGTATTTAAAAATTAAAATCAATCAATTTTCATCGACAGCATTCATTATATAATATACCCCCCAAAATATCTTTATTTTGATTAAAACGCGAACATGTATACTTGTATTTTTCTACAAATCAGAAAAACTGCGAGTGATATATTTCCTTTGATTCTGAAAATTACCTTATTTGAGCATGCGCACATAGTTACTTTCTTATCTAAAAAGAACTATTTACTGTAGCAGAGCCTTTTAAAAAGTGCATGCATTAAGGATAAAGACGTTTCCGTTGATAACATCATTCATGATTTAAAAATGATATAGGTAACATTTCTGTGAAAAAATATTTTTTGTTTTGTAGAAGCATATAGTGGGCTGTAGTAGTTCGTTAGAAATTTTGAAGTATTACGTAAATAAAAAAATCTAACTGAGCAATAACACTTTGCAATACTGCATGAATTGATTCATACGATACATTGATATGTGCCTTGTTAATTTTCATTTCAGAGATATTTTCGCGACAACCTAATTTAATCTTTCTGAAGAAAGAAAATGTTTCTTCTAAAATTAGTTTAATCTATTATAAAAAATGAACTATAAAAATTCAACTTAACAAATTAATTTCAAACACCATTAGCTTTCTTTCCATCAATTTAATGTAAAATTATCTGAATTTTAAGCAAACTATGTAAAAATAATTTTAAATATCTCAGCAATTGGTGCAAATGAAAATTTAATCCCAGTAATTAGAAAAAAAATTCAAAAAGAAAAACAACAACAAATTGCTAAAAAATATAATTTATTACATAATCAGACCAAAAACTTCATCAATGAATACAAATATATTTACAAGATAATTTTTCCAAGTCCAAGACCAAGAGGTGCTGCAAGACCGAGCTTTCCGACACCAAGACCGAGAGGGCCACCAAGAAGACCAGTACCGGCAACCAGGGGAGCTCCAGCTACGAGTCCGTTAGCGAGGATTCCGTTGCCGGCGATGACTCCATTGGCTAGGGTGATGGGGGCAGCGAGACCCAGTGGTGCGGCAGGGGCAACGTGGTTGATGGCGGCTCTCTGAGTGGAAACGGTGGCTACGGCAGGGGCGGCGATCAGTCCTTTTCCGATACCCAAGGGTCCAGCAGTGAGAACAGGTGCTCCCAGTCCCAGAGGTCCGATGAGGGATGCATGGGTAACTGCAATGGCAGCGCACAGAATGACAATCTGGAAATAATGGAAATTCATATTTATATGGACTGAATGTGGAATTTTGTAAATTCTAGATCATTCAAACAAACTGTATTTAGAATATGGTAAACAGCAGATGCAATGGATATTTTTTTTTTCAATTTCTCTATCCAGTGACTATAGTTTCTATTTATTGTAGTTCCTTATCTATAAATAATTTATATTCGTTAATTCTTTTTTAATATTTCTATGTGACAAATGTTGCTGAAAGATAGTTGAAACGTTTTTGCTTTACAATAGAAAAGAATCTATCTTAATTCTAAAGATGCAGTTATTTCTCTTTATTTAAAAAAAATTTAATCGTGGATGTAAAATAAGGCTCTCCAACTGAAATACTTGTTCAATGAATTTATTTAGGTTGGTCAAAATAATAAAATTTATTAACACTTCATACAATTTAATTTTAAACTATATCTTTTATTAGTACAAATTTAATGAGACTGCTTTAAAACTTTTAATTGTGCTAATAATATATTTAAAGGACCATAATATGTAGTCTCTATGCCGCTATCAGAGTAAAGAATTATTTTGTATATTCTATTGAAATATTACTTTTAGGATCATTTGCTTAATATTACAAACTTGAAATGAAGGAATAATACTATAAATAAAATAAGACATTAAATTTAATTTCATCAACCAATTTAACATAATTTTACTTATGAATAATACAAATCTAAAGGCCTATTGAATGTCTGTTTCATACACGAAGCAGTTTATTTTTTTTTGGCTATCTTTGATTGTTAGAGCAAAATTGTCCTAATATCAATACAATTTTAATTAATTAATCTTATGAGACTAATTAAAGTTTTTGAATATTAATATTTTTTACAAGAATCCTCTTATGCTTTGAATTAGACATATAATAAGCATGTTTCTATCTATATATATAATAAGTACCACACAGATGTAAATATTCATATTAAATATTCTAAGAATACTTAAATGAAAATAAATATCTAAAATTCTAAAATATGAAAAAATATTTTTCATACCTTGGCAAACATTTTGAAATGTGTTGCTTGAGCTAGCTTCAGGTGCTAATGATTTGCTAGGAAAAGGTAACCCTTTTTATACTATCTGAGTGGAATGAAAAAGAAAAAAGATTGTAGAAATAAATTAAGAGTACACAATTGATGTAAGCAAACAATTTATGTTTTGTTTTTATTTAGGTTCATCGGTAAGTGCTTCCATATCCAGTATTGCATCATCGGTGACATTGAGCCAGCTTCAGGCATCAGTTCTATCCGGATTTGGCAAGTTTCTTTTTGCCCAATTAAATAACCACACCCATATATGTTTGTGTCAATATATGCATTTTAACAATGCTGGCTTACCTTCGATTTTTATATCATGTTTGAAAAATGTATGATAATATATCTGAAGATTTGCGTTTAAGAATTAAATGATTAATTAAATGTTGTTTAAACTTGAGAGCAGTTGTTGATTGTAAAATTTAGAAGAATTTTGTAAAACTCATAAATATATCTTTACTCACAATAATTAAAATATGTTTCATTATAATACCAAATATAATTGAAATTTTGGTTTAAAAACTACTTTAATGAATACTACATTTTATATTATAGTAATTAAACAAAATTTATCAGTTACTATTATTTTGAAACAGTAAAGAAAGAACTGTGTTTTTTTGTATAGTACTTTAAACCGAAAAATAATATATATTTCTAGTTTTAAAAAATAATTATAAACATTTATAATTAATTCTATTTAATTCCAATGAAAGGGGAAAGAAAGATATCATAAATACAGTAAAGGTTATAATTTTTCATTACCCTGTTGTTAAAATTTTCAACTATCGGAACTAATTTCTTTCCAAATGGTTTGAAAAATGGATTTGAGATACAATGAAAAGAAATTTTTCTCAATTCTTTTGTTCTTGAGAGTCGAAAACATATATAATTATTACTTAATGAGAAAATATTGACCATGAAACAAACTTGTCCATAATAAAATACACAGTTTCATCAAACAGCCCATTGTGTGTTTGTTGTACGTCAATTTCATCAAGAGTTGTGTCGAGTGGAAATTTAAAGAAAGTAATCGAATTGATTTTATCATCTCATGACACAAAAGTTTTATTCTTACTTTTTACAATATTTTTTATCATTTAAATATAATTTTTAGCAGCAACCACTAAGTCAAAATAGTAATAACTATACAAGTAAGATGTGCATATTTATTTTCAGCATACATGTAAATGATTAAACTAATACATATTAATGATGAAACTAAATATTCCAAAAAATTATTTCTTAAAATATATAGCTGTATTTTAATCAATAATTATTTTAATTAAATATGTTTAAATCATTAATTTGTTATAGTCTTTTTTAGGTATTTTCAATTGAACTTAAAATTCTAAAAGCATTTATTAACAACAAAAAAAAACACTGCTTTTATGTTTCTGGCATTGTTATATCCAAATTCTAAAAAATGCCCCAATAAAGTGATATAATTAAACAAATTGAGCATTAATAATTGCTTTATGAAATGTAGAAGCACATTTCATAAAGTTAGCATAGTAAGCATGTTTATAAATTTAAAAAAAATTAATATCAAAAGTTGCAAAATAATTATAGATTAAAATCTCTTCCATGTTTACAAGAAATGCATAATTGTGATGCTGCGAATGTAGTTATATGTATTATATATGATTTTCATATTCGGCAAAAATATTCTAACATTGAAGTAAAATAATAACTGCTGATTCCTGTCAGTTTCACTTTTTAACCCTTTCATGGGCCATTTATTTCTCTGTTGAATTCCTTCTCTTTTTTATGTTTTATCAACAATTAAACAATAGCATTCAAGGAAATATATTTTATTTTACTGAATTTTATGTTATCATTAAACTTTCTGGGTTGGAAGTATAATTTCCCAAAGAACCGTTTACAGTACAAAAAAAATAAATATTTGGCATTTAAAGATGAGAAGCATGTTGCAATGCACAAGAGTACATCACATTTTGTACACACGTCGCAAGCCCCTTTCTTCCTTTTTTTTCCTTTTCTTTTCTTTTTTTTGCGTCTTTGTATTACCCATATGTGTATTTTATAAGATCATGTAAGTGGGAAGTAATCTTCCCAAGGCCAATCTAAGGGTTAAATCAATAAATATTAGAGTGTCCCAAAACTACTTTCTCTTCATGTTATGAATGACCTTATCTATCACTACTAGTGCAAACATGTATCCTTATCTATTAAAAGTCTATGTCATCGGTTACTGGAACTGTACTACACTCTAAACCTGGACTTTACTCTCCAAAATATATTAGCACATAATAGAACGTATAGAGGCTATCATTAATAAGTATAATCTAAAAACGCTTAATTTGATATTATTGTGATTATCTAAACAGTATAACCAGTGTTATCATTTTACACCGAATATAATTATGTTTTCTGTTAACGGCAATGATATATTTAAAATCTAAAGCGATTTCTTGTTATCTAATGAATTTAAGCTTGGAATCGCCGTCTTTTAGTTATTCGGAGTTCATTTTTTTCCATCTTCCAATAATTTCAAAAAAAAATGATATGAAGTTATAATTTGAAAGGTCGATTAAAGCAAATAATAACGAGATTAATATAATTCTTATTAAAATGCAGATTAAAATGATTAGAGTTGAATAAAAAAAACATTTTCAAGGTAGTTCAGGATCAAAGCACTATTGACGATATTATGCATATAATGCAAGGACGTTTACTAGAACATTCAAAGAGCATTAGTTTGCACGTGAGTATTGCATATGTATTCACATGTTCACTATACTCATTAAATAATGTTTTTTGTAAATTTATTAAAATTTATTATTTAAAAAGAATTTTAAATTTTCAGCACTTTTCTAAAATTATAGTCAATATCTTAAACTATACTGAAAATGAAAGAAATATATGTTACCTCAAATGAGAGCTTTACCAGACAGGAAAAGTAATTCACATGCAATTTTTTTTTCTAAACATGAGGAATGTAATTAACTTGTATATAGAATAGATTGCCGTTACTTATTCCCCTTACATTTAACTTCAATTCAAACCAAGACAAGAGAACGGTGAAAGGGAGGCTATATGAAGAGGCTAAAGACCCCTGACCATCCTTGGGCAGAAGTCTTAACTTCTTCCTCTTAGGAAGATGACACTCACACACTTGCTTGCACAGTCCCCTTATACGATGGTATGGGGGCATCTTTCCCTCATCTCACATCTAAGACACAGGGGAAGAAACAACCCTGCCCGAACCAGGACTCGAACCTAGGGTGCTCAGATCGTGGGGATGACGAGCTACCCGTGGAAGCAGGTAAAATAGGTTAAGGTATCCGACAACGTTAAAAACATGCTGTCGACTACACTAGTGATTTTTTTTAATTGTTTTCTCTTGCAGTTCAGACTTTTCTCTTTCCAAAAAAGTTTATCTTTTTAAGAAAAAGAAGTTCTGATATATCATCTTGAGGAATTTTAAGCAAAACATATTTTTCAGCTAAAATTTGTCTTTAACTTCAGTTTTCTCAAAACCATAATTTTAATAAAAATTCACCACATTTAACATGATATCTAAGAAACTAATAGAGGTATGTACAAAAAATTTTCAGCATGATGTTTTAAAAAATATGGACAATGAAATGAGCCGAATGTTTTATCGTTGGTGAAATGATTTTTTCATTTATAGGTGTTTTTAGAAAAATTAAGTTATACATTTGTGAAAAAAATTGCATATATACATATATTTTTACCCATAATTTCTTTGCATCTCGAAAATTTTCTTAGATTTTGATTCATTTCATTCATCATTATATTCTCTAACTTGAGTTCAAAGAAAAATAGGATTGATGGATAAAAATTTTGGGTCGAGTGTTAATCGTTTTCGCTAAATTTCATTAAAAATTACTACAGATTTTCTTATTTCTCAAAATATATTAAATTTTCAAATAATTTTGCAGTATTTATAGTATTTTGAATTATAATTGCAGACACATCTAAAACCCATAGTTTGAAATAGTTTTTAAACTTTTCAAAAAATTTCCTTCGAACGTGGTAGAATGCCTTAAACTGCAGTTAACTTGTATTCGGACAAAGCACTGAAGTGCATCGAATTTCAAACATTTTTACGAAAAATTGAAAAAAGATCATTGCAATCGATAAATTTTACTTTAATAATATTAAGATATCACTTTCATATTACATATACTATTCAAAATTAATGACAAAAAATAAAAATAAAAATGTAAAAGTACTATTTATAATATTTTTTCTTTCTCAATTAGATTTGTTTTGCTTAAATATTTACAAGAATTGCTTTAGTCCCTTAACAATTCTGTAAGAAAATATATAAATATGTTAAATCATATTTAATATGTTTATTTCAGTATTTAATAAATATATTAAATCCAGATGAGATTTATGCTTATGGTTCAAATAAACTGTTAGGTAATTTAAATCCTCAAAACTTTTCGGAAGAAAAAATTAATATTTTCTAATCCAAAATAAAAGAAAATTCTTAATATATTTACGGAAAACAATTTAAGTGCAATTTCCTGCTTGTAAACACCGTCCTTCGAGAATTATTAGTTCATTAATTATAATGCATCTAACCGGTAAACTCAATGCATCTCAAGGCTAGTATCTGAAGTATTAGAGGAATTCAGAAATAGGAGCAACATATATTTTCTACAAATTTTTCTAAAACTATTTCCTGTATTTAAGTTCAATAATAAAGTTGGAACGTGTTTGAAATGCTTAATATTTTTAAGAAATTAGAGTATATAAGACCGGTAGCTCTTGGTTTAAGTCAGTACAATCAGACTGAAATCACAACAGCTCTAATCATGTTCGCCAAAGTAAGTAGTAATCAATTTTACTGTCATATAAACCGTTTCATAATGAAATGGTGTTTAATTATTTTCATAATCATTTTGATTCTGGAATCAGTGTTGTGTATTATAATTTTGATTTACGCGTACAAATATTTATTCAATCATATGATCAGTTATAATTCAGTAATTGTCCTTTTAACATATTTATGACATTCTTTTCTTTTATTTCTTAATTTATTAAATTAAATATTCGACCTAAAAGTATAAAACTTAATGAATTTTGGTTTTAAAAATTTGGTTATTTGAGATATATCTTTTTTTGTTTTTATTAAATTGAGCGTCCTTACATCCTTTTTGAATATTACTGCTATTTCTATGATATAACTGAATATGGGAAAAATTGCAAACGAATAACCTGATGAGAAAAACTGTTAAAAGCTCTAAAATAAGATAAATCATGTATTTATCAAAATCGACAATCTTAACGATCCAGTGACTCAATTGGACTGTTAAAAACTTCTAAAATAATATCAATTTTGTATTTATCAAAATCGACAATCTTAGCAATCATTATTCCAGCAAATCAATTGGTCATTCAAGGTAGTTAAAGTTTTACTAACTTAATTTATGAAGAAAAAAAATCATTTGAAGTAAACAGAATTAACGCAAATTATAAAATTACTATGAAGTAATTTAAGTTGATAAATCTTCTCATTTCTTTCTCAGGTAATTTTCTTCTGTGCAGCCCTCGTGGCAACTCATGCGTCCCTCCTCGCTGCACCCATCATAAGCACCGGAATCAGCAACAGAGCTCAGACTCAGGATGTAAGTATCAGGTTGATTTGGCTATTTGTAGGGTTAAGGCAAACACGCTGAGAATTAGATGAGTGCATGTCGAGTTCTTTGCTAGGTTTTGATTTTTGCCCTATTAGACGTATTTTCTTGCGGCTTTTTTCTGTTTACCATGTAGAAAATATTTCAGTTTAATTTGAATCTCTTATATTTATAGTATCTTTATATACTTAGTTAAAATTTTGGGATTTTTCATTCTTGCTGAGACACTCAGTTTACTTGGAAATCATGCTTTATATTATTACTAAATTGTAGACAATCTTAACACGATCTTTCACGCCTTTATTGAAGAAATAAACGCTACTTGGTGTGCTTAAGTATTCAGTGCACATGATTTTAGCATCTAAAAATAGTATTGTTTTTTTTTACAATTTTTTTTAAATCTATCTTTATATCATATGTCTCATCTTCCTTAAATTTAATTACAGCAAAATATTTAATATTTTGTTGGAATAAGCACGCACAATTGTGGTCTCATAACTTTAAATCATATGAATAAAGGCTACGAGAAATAATTTAAATTTATTTTAAACTTAAAATACTTAATTAAATGAATTTCTTAGAATATTATAAAAGCATATTTTTAAACGAAAGAAACTGTTAATAATTTTATTTTATGGTATTCTACATTATTCTGAGATTTCTCTTAGGTCTGGGGCTACGTTTGGGTTGATTGTTTCTGAAAACGCTCGAAAATAGGGAAATTTTCGAAATAAAAAATATATATGAAACAAAAATATTTCTGTTAAGATTTGAAAAATTGATATAAAAGGCCCTATTTGACTAAAAAGAAGAATAAATATTAAACTTCTAGTTTAGAAGTTTATTGAATGATTTGCCTAAAATTCTTCTGTGAACTTAAGAAACATATTAGTTTCTAAACTAAATAATAAACTGGATTTCAACCCATTTTTTAAATGATGAAGGCTCGACATAAATCACAAAAAATTTCTTTTTTTTTTCACTTTCTGAAGCACTGCAACAACTGTAAAATGCAACTAAATATATGGATTACTTATTATCTAGTTCTGGAATTTTAGAACATCTTTCTAAAATGTTTCACCAAATTTGAACTAAAAATTTGGGTTATATTTTAATATATGAGATTCTTTGTAAGAAAAGTCTATTAAAAGTTTGAATTTCAGAAAATAGAATCTATAAAAGCAAAATAGCATTAAAATTTATGTAAATGTAAATATAAAAATTAATGTTACTTTTAAAAAATAAACAAAGAAAGAAAATTCGAACAGTTTTATAAAGACACCTGTTCGAATTTTAAAATAGTAAATAGAATAAGTTCTCAAAAATTTACCTTATCTGCGTACTCACTCAACTTAAAAAACTTGTATACGCTTTAAGCAATAATTATAATTCACAAAAATAAAATTTAGATAAAAGTAATGTATATTTAACACTAACGTTTGGAAATTGCTTTTACGATTGCAAATTTTGTTTCCATTATTCAACGGAAAAAATTATACATATAACTTAACAAAGACTGCTGATAACTGGAAATACAATAATCTGATTTCGTCTGAATTTAAAGGAATAAGTTTTTGATATACATTTTAAAGCAACTTTAAAATTATGAACTGCGATTAAAGCACACATAACTGACAATTTTGTAAATACATTTTTCAGGCTTTCGGCAACTATGCATTCAGCTATGGCATTCAGGACGGTATCGGTGCCACCAACTCTCGTGCCGAAGTAGGAGATGCTAATGGAAACAAGAAGGGATCCTACACTCTCGCTGACATCGATGGACGAGCCCGACGTGTGGACTACGTCGCTGATGGTCTTGGATTCCGAGCCAGCGTGAAGACCAACGAACCAGGAACCGCCGCCAGTGCCCCAGCAGCCGCCCTCATCGCCAGTCCCTACGCCGGACCCGTGGCCCCAGTAGTCAACCATGTAGCCCCAGCTGCTGCTATTGCCGCCCCAGCAATTGCTGCTCCCCT
>JAPMOQ010020204.1:606764-635724 GCA_026543055.1 Argiope trifasciata | reverse complement strand
GCCTAGATCAAGGGGAAGACGTGCGACCTCTAGTTCAGGTCAATAGGTATTTTTTTGTATACTTTATGTCTACATATCATTTTTTGTGTCTAATTTAATTTAGTTATATTAGCATTCCATTTGGATTTTGCAATTTTCAATCTTAGTCAGATGACGAGAACGACACACAACCCAAAGAATGCAGGCATCTTTTCCAAAGTTTTTTAGAAAACCTTCAAATTTGGTGCGCTTGCGATTCACAGCTTAATACGATTGTTCGTTGTAATTTGTTCCATGCGTATATATACCCGACAGAGTTTTGAAGGAATTCATACCTTTTAATCGGAACCCTAACCAAGGCCTATATTTCTTTAAGGCGTCCTTTCTGCTTGCGAGGATTTACATGATCATTATATCAAACATGCCAATGCAGTCTTCATTATTATATTCAATATGTGAATATCATTAAAATTTATACGATTTCAATGCAATTTCCCAATAATAATAATACGAAAAAGCATAAAATGCTTTCCTTTCTTCATTCTGATTGAACTGGAATTGTTGTAAGATTGGAATTATGTTGCGTTGAAATCGTTTATTTTTTCGAGAGCAATAGGATTCAAGCATTTGTAGAGAGCCAGACAAAGATGGTACATAAAATATATTTTTAAATAATATATACATCTATATTAATATATAAATAAGACAGTTTGGATGCTTACATGGATGGATGTTTGTTACTACATCACGTGAGAAAGGCTGAATAGAATTAGATGAAATTTAGCACAAAGATAGCTTGCAGTCAGGAATAGAACATAAACTACTTTTGATTACGTTTATAGTGATAATGTCTGAGTTTAATTATTTTAAAGCTGAATTCGTCTCTTTTATCATAAATACCATTGCTTTATCATTAGCAATTTCGATCCCCAAATCCAGATAAGTAGCTTCAAGATGATTTTTATTTGTTTCTGTTAAAATTAATTCTTTAAGATAGCAGTTAGTAACAATATTGGTATTCTCTAAGTTAATTAAAATTTAATCATCAATAAATCTTCATCCATTTATTAAGTAATTTTTAATTATTTTTTTCTCGTAATAATGTAGGAAAATATTGGCTAAAGCACTTGAGAAATCTGTACCCGTTGGAATACCCTTACCTTGTTTATAAAAACCACTGAAAACATAATTTTAAGTAATATTGAAATTGCTTAAAACTAGTCAGTTATTTTTATTAACCTTAACTCTAAAATTTTCAAAAATTTAATTTTCTCACAATTTAATAACATTAAAACAATTTGTAATAATTTCATCTATAAAAGCAAAAAATAGTTTTATTAAAAATTTAAACAGTAATGAATTTTTCAAAAACTACTACAATATAAATATTTTAATAACAAAAGAAATAATGAAATATTGGTAAAATAGATGGCTCTCATAAACTACATTTATCTTTATGTACATTGTATTATAATTGGAATGGCAGTTGGGCTGATATGACGAGATTTCTTCTGTTGCTGGTATGTTCTTCCTCTTTTTGTTTTCTTAATTAATTAATCTGTTAGTTTGTTTTACTTTTAGATGAATAATCTTATGTAGTTTTATTTCATATACTTTTGTTTAATTTGGTGATGTTTTTAATGTTGCTTTGTTTTTGTGTTTTTAGCTGTTTAAATTGGTATGTCTCTTTTACCTGAATTTTCGGGGGATTTTCAAGTCACTAGGGTCAATAGTTTTGGACATTATTCAAGACCTCTCACAGAAAAAAATCCCTTCTTTTGAATCCTTGCCTGAGAGTGACTCTTGAGAAAGTCTTCAGGACGGATTCTTTTTCTATTTATACTATTCTTTTTCTGATTTCTATTGGTTTCTATTAGCTGTAGTTTTGATTCGGTTTTGTCCGAATCCCCCAAAAATTAAGGCCAAAGAGAAACATCAATCTAACTGCAAAGACGCAAAACCAAATAGCATTAAAATCATCATCAAATAAAGTAAGAATATATAGAAAAATATGTAAAATAAACTTGCATAAGAATATTTAACCAATAATTAAAAATATTTATCCCAAAAATTAAAGAACAAAAATTAAAAGAATATACCAGTAACAGGCGAAGAAATTTATATATATATACACCATTTTATTATATGTACCATTTTAAGATTACAAATAATAGTTACATTATAAAAGAATGTTTATTTTCACTTCTTATTTAATTTTTTGTAAAGAAGAATAAAAAAGCTAGGATAACGATTTGTTTTCTTATTACTGTTCATAGCTTTTCGATGTGTATGTTTATAAATCTTTTCTAAGGTGCCAATTAAATTATGCATACATAATTAATACAGAATTACTATTTCATTATTAATTATTAAAAAAGGACTTGAAATAGTAAATCATAGTATAACTTGTATTTTGTATCAATTCGGTTATCACAGAATTGATACAAAATAAAATACCATTAAGGAGCTTTAAGGGAGTTTATAGAAAAGTAAATAGATTAGTAAGTCGCAGGAGAACAAACCAGGCATAATATTCTTAAAAATAATGGTTAAATTTCATCGCTGCATGAAGTTATAGATTACGTATTGAGTATTTTTAAATGTCATAAACTTTTTCGATACTTGAATTTAAATTAGATGTAATGGATATACATAAATTTATATTTATATTTAGCATTTTGACTGTTAATATATGAATAAAAAGCAAAACGTTTCACTTATTTTCATTACAGTTTTAACTAGTTATGAGCATTCGAAGACGTCAATAAAAATCTATTTTAGACCAGTCGATGTATAATCTTAAAAGAAATGAAAACTTATTTCCTTCATTACGATTTTTTTGTAAAATTTGCTATACTATTGTTTATATTTCGTTCGACGTGTATATGTGTCGTCACCTGACGTCATAAATGGGGACTTGAAGGAGTTAAAAATTAAAATTCGCAGCTAACTGGTTAAATTTGTCTTTTCTTCTAACTGGCATTTTTATTTTCAACAATAATAAAATAAGTTTACGAATAGAAGGAAAATAACTGAATTCATTCTATTTGTAAATTATTAAGAGTATATAAGCACAGGACGAAATTAAAATAAACGTTTTTATTTTTTCATTCACATTTAACCGGCGATTTATATCGATAAGTCCGAATAATTTAGAATAATTCTATTTGCAACAGTGATCAAATTGTGAAATGCTATATCGTGCACACGAATAATTCATATTCATTTGAATGTTTGTTCAAAGAGAAGAGGAAATGCGGGGATGATCTATCAATTTCAGGTGAGAACAGCAATATTAACATTTGAAAATTTAGTTAAGATGATAAAACTATATTGAACCTTTTGCCTGAAATCCTTATGTTAATAAATTTAAAAAACAATAGTTCCCATGAGTTCAATAAAATGGTTAAAGCAGCTGTGAGAGCTGTAAAAATAATTTCAAGAGTTATAGGAACTTTCTAAGAAAATTTCAATTTATACTTCAAAAGGGTAGCATAAACTTCGATTTTCGAAATATGTTCAACAGTACGTGAAGGCATTAAACAATACATATGATTGTAATAATACATACGTATAGATTATTTAATTAAAAAGGCGAAGATCTAATGGCTCAAATTAAACATTCATTATTTCTAAATATATTCAACCTGACATCTAAATATACAAACTTATTCCGATTTTAAAAAGTCCTTATACATTTTATTAAAACGTTCCACATTATTTAGGGAATATTATCGTATATATTTTTGCGAAAGTTATAAATTTGGCTGTTGAGACATTTAAGTATAACGCCTTAGTGTATTGACAACAAAATTACAAAAAATATGGGAAATTTAAAAACAAATTGGAATGAAATAATTAAGTTTTCTATCAGTTTCTGCAATAATTGAACTGAATATGTTTTAAGTGAAGATGGAGATTAACACTAAGGATATTCTTCACTGCTATTATCTCACACTCACACAACTACGTGGGAAGTTTCGAAATTCTCCTGGCAACTGGAATCTACACAAGAATTCTTGATCTATTTAACTTGCTTTAACTTAGAGGACGGCAACCTGCAGCTCTTTTGATGTAAATTTGCGGCTCCTTACACTTCCATACGGAAAATTAATAATTTATTATCGAAACCCTTATAAAATAAGAAAAATATTTTTAAGCACCTAATCTCACAGCAGCTTCTGTTAAAATAATGGTTAATTAAATATCGTAAAGCCTAACATGAACGTAAAGAGTTAAAATTGAGCTATTGTTTTGTTCTAAGAAATAAAAATCTTTTACCATGTTTATATTTCAGCAATTTTTGTTTCACCCAAACAGCCATCACTTAGTGTCTAGACAAATTTACAAATAGGATAATCATTTTGCCATTTAGAATTGATTTTGGATCTCTTCAAATGCGATTATTAGATTTGAAATTTTGATTAGATTGAAAATTTTGTTGAAAGTTCACAGAACTCAAGAGCAAGTTGGAAGAGTTGGAGGCTCAAAAATACATGCACATTGCTAGCACTGGCGAACAACTCTAAATAGGAGGAGATTGATTCCATACGAACGTTAGAGAACTTTGAGATGATCCGTTGCATATGATGTTTTTATAGTAGTTTAAGGGTTAAAAAGTTTTTTAACTCCGTATTTTAAAAAGAGTAGTTTGTGCCAATATGATATCTGAATCGATACAAGTCAGAAAGTGAAAAAGGAGTGAAATGATTTTCTAGATAAACCCTTCTAAATATTCTATGAGTATAGTTTTTAAGGCTGTCAGGGTTTGATGCGAGATATTGGGTTTTTTTTCTTTGAACCATTAGTCCAGTCGATCAACTGTCAAGAGAAGCATCAAAATATACAAAAATATAATACGGTTTAAATTATTGAGTTGGTTTCGAAAATAGGTATCTAATTAATATCTGCATAAGGGGTAGAGTCATGGTGGAAGTTAAACCATTAATCCAGTCGAAGTCTACTAGCCTTTAGCGCTTAAGTAAGAAGCTCATAATCAGAGTGAAAAAATTTCAACTAAAAAATTGCAGGCATTAAAAGGACCAATAAAATTAATTGTAGAACATTATGAGTGAGAGATAAGAAGTAAATTTTAAAATAGAATGTAGTCGGAAAATATTCTTCATTCTTCACATACATATTCTTCACATACAATATTCTTCACATACATAAAATGAAATAAGGTAATGGTAAAAACTTCAAACTTTTATCTGCATAAATTCTTCAAAAAAGGGCTATAAATGTTTTTCTACCAGGCTGGTTTCAAGGGCAGAAAAATATCTGATTCTAAATATGTAATTTTGTGATTTTAATGGTATCATAATTGCTGATTTAAAAATAAGCATAAAAATTAAATTTCAAATTAACTCTCTGTCTTAAGAAATCTAAATTTACTGTCCGACGTTTCACTTCTGAAACTATCATTGAATCCTTTTCATTCCTAAGTAGTTAGATTTTAGTTGGAATTTAATTCGATGCTAAAATGAGGTGGGCTTATAATGAAAAATGTTGAGTAATTATATGGGAAAAGAATTTATTTTTTTCATTCATAAACAGTGTCTGTAAATTGTTTGAATAAAAAAAGTAGATTAAAAATATGCTATCAGCATACGACATCATCTACCTTAATAAAATTACAGAACTAATTACTTTAAATATTGTCAGTGATCTAGCAGAAGACAGCATTTTTTCTTTCAAGCTGATTTCAGAAAAAAAAAATCAGCTGTTAGGAAGCTTCTTAGGAATAATATAGAGTATCCGATAACGTTAAAGCAACTTTCAAGAGGCCATTGGTGTATTCTTTAATATCAATGAAACTTTTGACCAAGTTTGGATCTACGGTCTTACTTGCAAAATGATCCAAGTCTTTTTTTAGCAATTTATTCGATTGGTAATCAACAGTATGACTCAAAATCTCTTAAATAAACTAAATGATATTTGTATTTATAGTTATCCAAGCTCAGCCCCATTTGATTTAATACTTACATCAATGCAATCTTAAAACTGCAAGAAAAAAATATTAGTCTTTTGTTGACAATATACAAAAGATTTCAGTTACATCACAGAAATCTTCGAGGATCTAAAACTAATAGAAAAAAGATTTGCTGATCGAGGATTGAAAGTAATATTCTTAAATGCTAAGGAGTGCTCCTTTTTGAGATGAAAAATCCTTCTTTTGTACCTAAATTTTAATTTTTTTAATTTTAATTAAATTTTAATAATTTTGTAAAGAAAAATATTCTATGAAATTACAATACCATCTATCTCTGCGTCACACTTATTAATCACTTAAGTTTCAACAAACATACTCAAATGAATACAAGGGAGCAAGGGCGAAATACTAATAACAAAAAAAAGAATTTGTAAAGCCAAGCTCTCAAGGATAAAAAATCTGATCTATGAAACTTTACCGTGACATTTTATATCCTATGTATCCCCTATATGAACGACTGCTGCAAAACTCAAATTGTAGCATGGGAAGCCTTTAAAGTTTAATGGTTAGGCAAATCAGTAACAAGTGGCTTATTTAAAGCCATGATAAACCAGAACAAAGATTCAGAATGACAATTCCGAACAATGACATAAGATCTTAATTTCTCCACTTGTAATGAATTTCAGAAGAAAGTTTTTACTTGATTAATACAAAAATTAGACAAATGAGACAACATAGCTATTAAGAAAATAAAATTTTACGACTCCAAGCCCTCAAAGAGCCCCATAAAATCTTTCCGGCTTTTATGTGATATTTCCAACAACTTTACAACACCAACATTCCAGTGAACCAAAATTTGTCAATAAAACTTTTATGCGAACTTGTATCCACCTTTATCTTTCATTATTATCCATTTTATGTAAATTTTAAAAATATTAAGAAAGAATTTTTAAATACAAACACTTGCTCATTAATTTGATTGCAAACCATTACCACATCTAAATTTAATGCTAAAATAATCAAGTTACCTTATTAATAAAATTGGTCTTGTATAAATGATTAATTTTGGGTTTGAATTTGTGTCTTATAGTTTATAAAAATTACAAATGAAATGCAGTGTTTGTTCTTTTGAAATTATCTAGTACGAAAAAAATAATGAAGATTACTAAGCGTTAACCTTTTTTGATCAGCTTTCTTTATCTTAAAAAACGATTGTCTCTATTGATATTTTTTTACAGTAAGAAATCAGAAATCATTCCCACTGAATAAAATATCCATTTTTAAAACAAATTAAATTAAATGAAAATGAAAGTCACTATAGCTTAAAATTCTGAGAAGAGATCATTAATTTTTTTGCAACTTCTTGGATTTTATTTCACTGAGTACTTTTTGTGAAGAGTCAGCAGATTTTTTATAAAAAAATGTGTATAACGAATGTAATTGTTGAGGAGCAGTTTCTGAACACAATGAAAATGAAGGATAAAAAAAGAAACGTTATCTGATAAAGCAAAAATGAATAGGAATAAAATGAAATAAAAGAAAAAAAGGCAAAAGCATGTGTCATTAAAATCTCGATCTCAAATGCAAATAATTTTTTCCGGCAAATTAAGGGAAGAATGTAATGACTTTCATACATGTCGATTGGCAAACTGAATAATAATCGATATTGGTTTTCTTTAAAAAGGGACAAGTAGAAGGAATGCAGGGAAGGAATGAAACGCAGAGCAAGTAATACAGCATTTTTTCCCTACTCCCAAGCTACATTTCCACTTTCATTTATTATTTTGAATTCTCAATATTTTAATATTTTCATTACAATTTTTAAATCATACCTTCCATGTCTATAAAAGAAATGGAAGCAAAAGGAGTTTTAAACAAGGAAATATTTAGGATGGCTACAGTTAAATTTCTAATTTTAAGTGATCATAAAAAGAAAACTACTGGACTAAATGTTTTCAAACTTGGTAAAAGTTTAAAAAACGCCATGATATTCCCTCCACAAAAAGCTCAAAAACTTACCAGCAGAGGAGAAATAGTGCTATATGCAATATTGGTAAGCAGAATAGGACATGAAGACGTCGGTTTAAAATGTATTTAATTGTTTCTCTTTTTAATTGTTTTATGTTACAAAGTGTGTTCAGTGTGACTGACGCCATTTTCTGAAGGCAAACTTAATTTCATTCCTGAGTTATTAGCATATCAAAAGGGAAGTTACGCGCATATTGGTTTCGCACCTTTCAGTTCAGCCAAATTGTTTAGATTATCACCATAAACAGTGCTTTTGAGGTAACACGAATTAAATATGCTTTGTAACTCGTTTCAGAAATTATTAAACATATATTTAACTGATGTCTTCACATTATATTTTGCTTATCAATATTGCATACAGCCCCATTTCTTCTCTGGTGATGAGTTTTTGACCTTCTTAAATTATTATTATCATTGAAGGAAAAGAAATAGTAATGGCATCTTTTAAACTATTACCAAGTTTGATAACCTTTAATGAAGAAGTTTTCCTTTTATGGCCATTTCAAAGTGGTTTAATTATAACAACCCTGTATTTTGTATCTATGAGCATAAAAAAGTTCGTTCATTTCTCTGAATACGCAGTTTTACATAAAGAATGATCAGGCATAAATTTTACATAGACATTATTTTGCAATAAATGTTCTGGTATTAGATTATTTTTATTCGAATGAGTAAAGGCTAAACATGAGAATGCTTTAAATATTTTCCCTTCAATCAATAAATTACTTTAATACAAATATTTAATCTTATAAATGATCTTAATGATGAATAGATTAAATATACCATTCCCACTAATGGTAATTAAATTATGCATCATATAGATAAAATATAATTAATAATTCATTTAGCTTCGTTATAAGCTTACTTAGTTGCGCGAGATGACTGCTAATTTATAAATATTCATTTGAAATTGATATAAATTTAATATTGATAAGAATTAAATAATAAATTCAAAGGTTCTAAGTAATATTCAAAATAGTTCTATTAACTGAATTCATAAATTTATAAGAAAAAGTTACTATTAAAAATAATGGATATTTGGATATCAAAGCTGATCCTTTGTTATTAATATTTAAATATTAATAATTAGATCATAATTAGGTAAAATATTAATATTTAAATATTTGTTAATAATTTAATAGAATTTTATTTATTAAAGAAGAAAATTAACATGAATAATTTTAGTTCGCTAAAACTGCGATTAATAAAATAGAATGAAATACAACTGAATTTTAAGAATTGTTATTATTTATGATTATTAAATATTTAAGAAAAACTATAATATATTTTTATGAATAAATGTTGAAACATTTATTATAGGTGCTCTGTGTGGTTAAAGTTTACATTTGACATAAAAGTTGTGGGATTTCCTTGATTATTTTTTCTGTTTCCCAAATTCATAAAAAGGAAATTACTATTATCTCAAATGTTATAGTCATTTTTATATAGAATACTTATTTCATTGACTTGCTTGAATCATTGATTATTAAATTGTTACAGTCAGGAAGCAGAGATTCAATTTAATCAGAGTATCAGTTCAGAGTATGAAAAGGAGATATTGTTTTTATTGCGTGTATATGAATTTAGCGTATGCGGTGGGAACTCGCATGGAAAGAATAAAGAACTTTAAACCTTTTACTCTTTAAAAATCACACCTGTTACTCATTGAATAATGGCTTATAAAACTTATAAGCCTTAAATATATAACTCAAAAACGAAATACAATGAAACCGTGTTTAAAGATACTATCTGCAGCAATCTTTTTCATTCGTTACAGCTAATATCCTATTCATAAATGTATTTTGAACTCATGTACAGCGGTAATTTTTTTAATTGCACCTATCTTTAATGATGATTTTTCTATTTAGAGAAATAATAGTACATATAATCCGAGCCACATTTTTTGCGAAAAGATAATCCACCATCGAAATTGTGAAGAAGCAAAATTGAAAAACAGTCATTCTCTCAGTATCCAAGTCTCCGTATCAAGTGTTGACTCGTTCATTCTCTTTCTCTTTTGTAGTGGGCGGTCTCAGATGCCTGTTCCAGATAAAGATTGCAATGCTCACAGGAGTTTATTTCCTATGGAATGCATAGCAACTCTTGGAAGTTTCTTCTTCCTCCATTGTCCATTCATTCCTTCGCCACAATTAGATATGGACTGGATAATTTCCTCTGAGTTTATTAGAGCTTTTACTCATAGAATCTACCATTGTAAGAGAAGAATACATCTACTGCATTTAGTAGAAGGGATTATATTTCTGTAAAAAGCCATTGCCCAACATATTTTAGAAAGAGAACTGGGGACGGTGTTGCCTCTTTCACCAAAAGGCTCACTATCAATCTGTTTCATTCATAAATTAGATATCATTTTGCTCGCATATAGTTTTTATATGTTATATTGATCGTCATATTGATAGTGTAAAACATTTGTATTTGAATAAAAATTTATAAACATATTAGAAATTGATGCAGAAAGGAACAAATTAATTGTGCTAAAAATATGGGAACTGCACAGTCAATAATAACTAGTTACTTAAAAACAGAAGATAATGAAGATGTTTGGAAGAGAAGCAATATTGATAGCAAACGAAAAATAATTTTCAAAAATGATTTAATCTTCAGGATTTAGATATGAATAAAGATATATAAGCAGATCTAATTCCAGGTAGTTGGATTAATAAGGATTTTGCAGCTGATTCTTTTCAAAACAAAATGCAAACTTCTCTTGAAGATCTCTTATTCTACAGGATTTCAACAAAAAAAGCATGAAATATATCCAATGGACATTTTGACTCTATTGATGTATTCAAATAAAGGATTATTTAAATGTCATTTTTATTAAAAAAGTTTTAAAAAATATATCAGTTCTTAGTTCTTAAAAAATATATCTTATATTGTTTACTAATTTTAATTATAAAAGTAATAATAAAAAATTTAAAAGATTAAAGTTTTAAAAGATGTGTTATTTTATATTCCCAAACTTTTTAAAACTTTAGTATGTTTATAATAACAAATTTTGATGACTGCCCTATTACTTTAGGCATGTTACACTCTAGTTCAATACAGTGATTTCACAACAAATATTACAGATTCTTACTCAGTAAGACAGTGCATTTATGAAACAAAAATTGACACTTAATTACATAATACATTAATTACATTACGTTAATAAAAGGAACGAATTGATTGTTTTGGTTACATTAGAAGAAAAAAATGTATACTTTTGATTGAGAATAACCACAAACATAAAAATAATAATTTAGCAAGAAAGAATAAAATGACGATTCATCAATTATCATCATCTTCTGTCTAACCAATTATGGTATGATAAAAGCTTCTAAATAAATATCCTAACTGAAATCTAGGATTTTTTTCTTACAGCATTTATCAAACAGCGCCCAAATTGTAGGTGATATTCTTTCGTGATGAATCCCAGCACTCTGAATCATTAAATCTCTCGCTGTCTGAAACCAGGTAATGAATACAGCATGATCTTGAAAATGATTTTCGTTGCCCAAGCTATTAACTTTAATTACTCCTTAAGCGGAAGAGTAATTGCAGGAGTATAGTAACTGCCGCTTCTGATCAATAGCACGACTGAGATATGTCAGAGGTTCTCGAGGCGTATTTTTAGTGGCAAGGGAATTTATTTTCCTCAAATGGCGTAAAAGATGTATTTTCTTTTGGTTTATAAAGAGAAGAAATAGATATCGCAGAAGATTACTTGCTTCCATTGCAAAAAAAATGCGATTGGAAAATGGGGATTTTCAAAAAATCGGTTGTTATATAGAAATTGATTTTCTGGATAAAAGATATTTGACATAATAAGAGTGAGGTATGTATTTATTTAAAGTAATTGGCATCAAACTGAGCATAAATATTATAATAAATGTGTTAACGTGATCTTTCTTTCCTAAACAAAGCATTCTTGAAATTTATTTTTCATGAAAGAGTAAATAAGTAAATTAATAAGTAAATAATTTAATAAGTAAAAAATTTTATTTTCCATATATTTTCCTCAAATAAAGAATATATATTTTTATATAGACAAAAATAATTTGATGAAAGAAAATCAGTGTTTTATTTCCAATCATTATATATTTAAATTTTTATGAATTTTCATTCCGATGTTCATTCTAACTTAATTTTTCCGTTTTGCACTCGTTTTGAGTACTTCATAATTTTATATTTTTCATCTTGGTATGTTTGGCTATGTATGTTTCATCTTGGTTAAAATTTATAGTTATTTCTTTTTTTCATTTTAATAATTAAAATAGTTTATTATTCTAATCATTATGGGATTATGCAGTCAATCGATGAATGTTATTGCGATTTAATTAATTCACGAATCTCTTATAAGTAAAATTATTCGCTTCACTGATTTTTATGTTGTGAGAATATACATATAATGCTTCATCAATTACAATAAAATTTCTGATGCTTAAGAACAATATCAATTTCAAAATTCCTTCTTTATAAAAACTAATGAATCGAAAAAGTAAATTCAAAGCAGGAATATTTTTATTCAATGAATAAGCTGAGAGAAATTCATAAAATTCCTTTTATAAGTATAAAAAATCGTTACTATGTGTTATGGAAAAATTGCGAAGATGATAAATGTAACATTTGAAGATTATGCTAGTTGAGACGAGATGTATTTGCTGTAGTATGAAATTGTATATTGCGGTGATATATAGTAATGTTGGTATATAGAGAGAAATGTTAATAATGACCTTGCAACTCATGAAAGTTTTGTTTTTTTCTTTTCTAATTAAAGTAAACTAATGGAATATTAATTCATTTCGTTAGTCGTCTATGCTAAATATATTGTAAAATACCATGCAAATGAAGGAAAAGAAACAGCAACATAATTTCAATTTAAATAATAAAAAAATTGTCAATACAATTAATTTTTTCTTAGTTTGAGAAAAACATTTTGAATTAGGAATAATGAAATTAATTTTTTCTTAGTTTGAGAAAACAAATTCTTAGATAAAAATAAGCCTTTGAAACATAACGTAATTTATACAATTAAGTACATCTTGCAGTAATGATAATACATTTGACAATATATTCAATTAATCTTGCAGTACTGATTATGCAGTTTTTTCTGTTTTCGGAACAATGTCCTGTTTTTTGATTCAATTAATCGGTGATTTTATTCAATTTAAATTCCGATTTGTTAGGGAATTTCGTCATTAAGGTTCTAACTTCCAAAATATTTTGTCTCTCTTACTTTATTCTAAAATGATGCAATACATTTTGAACCTTGCTATTGTGCTTCTTTATTTTAAGTAAATCCCTTCACTTGGCATTAAACATATAGTTATTTATTGGTATCGTATCTGGCATTTATTTAACCCGATATGCAAATAATTAAGATAACTAAGGCAATAATTAAGACATGATATAAATATGTATCATTATGTTTGTAATGTAGGCGGTGGTCTCAGGTCTTGTAATGATTGTCTTAGTATTTACAAGTATTTCATCATATCTGTAAACAGTTCATCATGCGTTTCATTTTATTTTCTCTCAATAAATTGTGTTTAATTTAAACTTTTCATTTTGTAGGACCTAATCTTTGGAGACTTTTATTTGCTACCGATTCCACTCCAGTCACTCTAAAGTCAAACGACTGAATCCCTAGTTGTTATATAATTTATCTCTTAAACATAATTTCCAATCATATTAAATCATTCCTATAATTTACAATCTGATAACTTGAAATTTAGTTCTGTAAACTAAAGTGAACTTAAGTTAAAGTTCAACTTTAAGATACAGTCTGATAACTTGACGATTTGAAAATGCTTTGATCTAGATGGATAATATTTATTGAAATGTATGTGACATTTGTAGATTTCTATCAATCTTTTAACGAATCCAGTCAGAGTTATTATGTCTATTCAACCGTCTGAATGCAAGTGAACACTATAACTATAATGCATTAAGAGCTAAGTAGATATAATAATAGATGCACAGTATCAGCATTTAAAACATTGATTAGACACACATTTCGAATTAAATCTATGAAAGGCTTGGCTATCTATCGTTTTATATTTTCACATGCGGGCTTGTAAAAATGTAAATATAATGTCTCAAAAAATGAATGTAAAAATGTAATGTCTTAAAAAATGAAATTTACTGCGTAATATTCTGACAATAATTTTCCACTTCAACTTTTGGGTAAATCAGTTCGGTAAAAAGATTTCCAAAATACATATTGTTTTTGGTTTTGAATGTTAAATGTTTGTTAGTGGTCAACCGTCAAAAAGACTGCCAAAGGCTGCAGGATAGTTTGACACCGAAAATGGATATTTTGTAACAATTACTCGCCAATATCGTGCAATTAGTACATAAATACCGATTTTTTTTGTCATCAAATTAAGAAGTAGATACTTTTATATGCAAAATTCTGAAACAGAGACTTTCAGCTACCGTAGTGTTCACAACTGTACTCGACTCATTCTTTTATATACAGAAGTAAGAAAGCTAACATCTTTATTATAAAGTATACAGAAAGTTTTGTGGAGACTAATTCCATCGGCTTTATAAATGATTCAAACCTAGAATAATGCTATGTATGGCACTTATCTACTCGTTTTGAGAATACAAAAAAAGTTTTAGTGAAATTTAATCAATTGCTTTTCACTGATTTATTGAAAGTTTATAATGCTGTCTAATTTTTGCAAAATATAATTTTTAACATGTTTATTGCATTTCATCGCATAATTATGCTTAATTCGTTTCAAGAAATTGACATAAAATTAATTAGTAAAATATTTAATATGAAAAAGCTGATTGTTGGGCACTTTGGTGTTTTTTTAATGTGACACACAGATATATATATATATATATATATATACAGAAAGAGAGGAGGGGGAGGGGGAGCGAGAAATAAATAAATAGATTTATGTTATAGATTTGTTAAATATCATATTGTCACATATAATTGTAGAAAAATAAATAAAAACTTAATTCAAAAATCCTTACAAATTTTAAATTTATCTGCATACTGAAGCATTTAATGCATTTAAAGAATACTGAACAAGTTAAAATTATATCGAATAATATTTGCTGGTAGTTGCTTTTACAAACCATATAAGTAAGAATAAATTGATTTAATTTATTTTAATGGTTATAACTGTAATTAAGTTTATTTATTCTATGTAAGAATTCAGCGATATTTTCTGTAATGATACTATTCTGAATAAGTTTTGGGATAAGTTTTAGAATAAATTCTTGACTGCTTTTACTTAGAATTTTAAGGATGATTAGAAATAATCTTGAGTAAGTAGTTTCTAGCAATCATAACTTTCTTTTTATAACGATATTCTCTCCATTATTTTCCAAAATGATGGATAGCAATATTATAAAAAGGGAAATGTTAATTGGTTTATTACTATCCATTTAAACTCTTTAAAAAGCTGCAGATAGAAAGGATTTCTACTTATATTAATTCTAAACTATAAATACAGGAGGAAAAGCAAAAATATGCAATAGAAAATAGAAAAGAAATCCGATCCCGATAATTAAATATCATTTATATGTTCATATCTATTTACTTCCTAGATTTTTTTATAATTTTATTGTATAACTAGAGGATTTTCAAATATCTTTTAACGTTTTCTAAGAATCTATATCCATATAATTGCTGAGATAAGTTTGATTCTCCCATAAGTATTTTGATGTTCCCATATAAAATTATATATGGGATTGTTACTGTTAAAGGAAAGTTTAATGTTATAATGTTTTATTATTTTTTATATTTATAATATAAAAACTAATCATTTTTTATTATTTAAAATAGATTGTTAACATTTTTTAAAATCAATTCATAACTTCCAATGCTTAAAATAAAGAAAAAAATAAATTTGTTATATTGTAAATATTTAATTTTTTTTAGTAATATTTTCCAGTAATTAAGAACTAAAACAGAATATATTAAGTTCCCCTAGACAATTCTATTTTCATTTACTTAATATTGATTATTTAAATTTATATCCTCTGTTTTTAAATTCTCTAAATTCTTTAATTATTTTAATTGAAAATATTTTTCTGAATAAATTTAAGCTTTTGTGGGCATTTTTTTTCCCGTGAATATTTAAGAAATTAATCTTGGTTGAAGATTATTGAAATAGAGCCGAAAGCAATTATGAGACGAATAAAGTTTAATTTCTACAAATCCTCTTTGCGTGAAAAAAACACAGCTCAGGTTTTATTTATTTCTAATTGATTTGAGATAAACTGACTACGATCAGAAATATAATCCCTAAAGACCTATTTAAAATATTTTGGAAGCAAAGAAAACATATATAGTTTTATTCTAAATAACCTTTTAACAATTCAGTTAAAACTTTTTTGATCAAAAATACTTTCAACTAAATAAAAAAAAGTAATAGTAACTAATTTTTAATTTTTTATTCTCATTTTTTGTAAATAAATAAGTTGAAATATAATTAATTTGCAACTAATTAAATGTCTGGATAAATTTATTTGAATATAGTGCAAAAAATTTAACAGAGGATAATCTTTATCTTTCAAAAATATTTCAGTTCTTTCCTATCTTTATAATGATTTTATAGCTCTTTTAAAATGCATTTGCACTTTGCCATCGTCCTGACAGATATACATTATTGAAACAAACTGAAGAGGTTGATAAATGTATGTATCTAAAATTTAAAAATGCGATAGTATATAATTCCTCCAAATTTTAATTTTTGTGTTATTTTAGTTATATTTGTTATTTTCATAACTTTTAATGTATATTGCATTTACTATTTCCTATTTAATCTTATTTTACTTTATTATATGTTGTAAAAATTATTTTTTTTGGTTTGTTGCAACATTTATTACATAATTCATCCAGAGTACCAATCGATTATTTTAAAATTTAAATGATAAACATTTTTACTATGAAGTCTAAATTTTTTAACGTGAAAAACTTTTAAATGAATTATATATCAGGTTTATAGAATTATATTTCAGGTTTCCAAATACTGAATGAATCTTTTTTTGATGATATATTTAAGAAAAATTGACAATGAAAACTTGTAAAAAGAAAGATAAATTTTTGCTGATGAGGAAAGAAAGTTGTTTAGTTTTAATTTATTGAGGAATTTAGTAAATTAAATAAAGTTGATAATTTAAATCAGATATTTTAAATATTAACTAAAAATAAGATATTTTATTCGATTAATTATTGCTTCTTAAATTAATCATGTTTTTGTAACATAAAACCGCTATAATTTATAGACATTTCTTTCATCCAGCCAAAATTATTTGACTTCAATTCCTTGAGTAAAAACATCCGTTAATAATATTAAAACCGATTTTTATAAGGATAAAGTAATACTTGCATGATAATTCAGAAAGGGATTAATATTAAATTAAAGATATTTACGCTTAATTGTCTGTCAAACTGCCTTTTTTTTATCTCTAATCATTGATGTTTCTATGTAGATGATGTGTCACATATCATTAATATTTAATCAAGATATTTATTAGCTATTAAAATGGTACTGTGTCTTACTATAATTTAAGGGACTATGAGAAAAATGATTAAAAAACTACTTTAAAGTATTTTGTAAAGTATTTTAAAGTATTTTGTATAGCGTATAAAGGGAAAAAATCAAAAATTAATTTAAATTCTTAATTTAACTCATAGGTTTTTTGAAAAAAAAATATTTTACTCTTATCATTTCCGACAGTCTATTAATTCTTGTATATCATTTTTTTAATTGTATAAACCACTTAATTTTTCCAAATATGTTTTTACCTAAATAATATTCTTACTAGTTCTTGAATGTGCTGTTCAATTACAAAAGACTACTATAGAATAACCATAACGCAGCATAACGCCATCCTGCGCACTTGCTCCTTTAACACTTAGTTATCTAACCAGTTGAATGAATACAAGATGGAAAAAAGGGGAAAAAATGTTAAAAGAAAGAAACAGAAAGCAAACCATCCACGGATCTCCAGGGGGAATCCTATCAGTGTCAAATGAATTTTCTATTTAGTGAAGTATTTTAGAGTGACAGCAAAACAATTCATTCCTATCATTGTAAGATTGACCTGGACGAGAATTCAAAATTTTTCCATCAATTAATGCAGTTTAAATATTGAGTTCAGAGCATTTGATTATAAAAGCGATTTTAGTTTATGAAAATTAATCTGCAATGAAATAAGCATTAATTTAAATAAAAAAACAATGTATATCAAAATTATGTAACAGGTACATATTATAAGAAATATATTATATCACATATATCATAACTTATGATATAATAATATCATAATGTATATTTTAAGCTCATGCCTACCCAGAAAAATATTCATCATTATAATACATGAAGCGTAATTTTTGTCAAAATTAATCATACTTTCTCTGTTAATGTTTTTATTTCCTTAAAATTGTATATGTGTTCGCACAGCTAGTTCAATGGGAAATATTTCATAACTCTCATAGTAAAATTGTTCACAATTTGAGGTGTTCTTGTACTTTTTTTCTGTAAATACATTTTTAAATTATTTTGTGCGGAAAATGATTAACATTTAATTCTTTATCATGAAATGTACAGAGGGTAGCTTGCATTTATGCAAGACTGAATTGAGCTATGGAGTCAGAAAACCAAAATATGCACCCCATTTTATATATGAAAAAAGAATTTTTTTAATAGCGAATAAATTACATTTGAGTATGTTTATTTTCCCAATACGCAAATTATGAAATGTAATGTAACATAAATAAAAGCAAGAATAGGATATTTATAAAATAATAGGTTTTCTTGTTATTTAGCCTGTCCTTTCATCTGATAAAACCAGCTAGTTAACATCCTTAGGTTAAATAAATCCCTCTTTAATGAATTTTTGTAGAGTGTTTTATTGAACTTACTCATAATGGCTTTACATAGAAAAGGTAATCTCAAATATACTATACCTTATTTCATGGAAAGTTTACGATTTTGATTAGGTGATATCTGTCTGTTTATTGCCAATTAGTATATTAATGTAAAATAGTTTGAAAGCTATAGAAGAATTAATTTTAAGAAAATTTGCACAGCTGTTATATAGAAAATATTAGATAATATTAATTTCGAAAATAGAAAATAGATAATATTAATAATAATTAATATTTTAATTATTAATATTTAATTAATATTAATAATTAATTTTCTATGTGGAAACTATCTGAAGATCTTAATTGCCCAATTTTATATCCTTTAAACAACATTACATATAAGGTTCGTCTAAAAATTTTTTTTTCCACTTACTAAATAAATAACGATAGGAAAGGTTTACCTAAATTTATATCGAATTAAAAATATTCAGAATCAGATTTTTGTATAAAATTATAATTATTAAAATGGGAAAATACAATAAATAAATATAACAGTATAACTTTAGCAGTTAATGTCAATCCCAAATATTTTAGGAAGCGTTTAGTTCAACAAGAAAAGCTTCCTGGGAAAAGGTTAACATACTATTCCGAATATGTCACATCTTATCTAGAATCTGTAGAAGGAAAATAAAAAAAGGTCTTTATACGAGCAGTCTTTCTTTCCTGAGAATCGATTGTCTAATCTCTTTCCTCTAGGGTATCAGCGGATTACTTATCATTCTGCGAGCACACAGATATGGTCCCAAGATCCCTCAACTATTATGTGGTTTCCCATCAGAAGAATATGCAGACTACCTTTGTTTGAACTAACAATTCTTTCAGCTGTCTGTCCAGAATATACAATATTGTTTTTTTATTCTACATAATAGTTTAACCAGTTAACTATTTTGACGGGTATACTCGTTATGGAGAAAAAAAACAACCCCATCATTTTGCGTTTTGACGAATTTATTAGTCAGGAGTTATAAGTAGTGACAATTTGCAGTTCGAATTACGATTCTATCAAAAACTCAAACATATTCATAAATTTAGAGATGTTTAAAATATTTTGAGGACATGTCAAAATTAAAGGAACAAATAAAAGGATTATTATACACTGTATCATGTTTTGATCACTGCCATTGTTTAATAGCAAATTAACTAAGGTCACATCTCTCATTACGGAAAATCTTAAGCTGCTATAGGTATATGTTTCTCTTAAAATCAAAGATTTGTTTTTCCTAAAAATCTGTCCTCTTTAATGTAGTAACTGAAAATCCGATAGAGATAGTTGCTTGAAAAATATATCGTATGTTTGAAATAATATAAATATTGCCGTATGAATATGAAACAATCAAGTTTTCATTGCTAAATGGTTATAACACTGGTCTCGTACTCAAATGATAGTTAGTTCGTATCCCGGTGGATTCAAAATTAGTGCGCATAATTTTTCTTGGTTTATTTCTGTTTCATTTCGTGTTACAGCAGCATCTGGATTTTTCTTTAGTTTACCAGATAAGTGCTCTGGATATTTCTTACTCTCTTACTCTCTTTGGAACTTTCTCTGCTTATATAAAAACCGAAAATCTCTAAGCCACAATATTCTGTTTTCAGAGTTGAGTTAATAAATTGGGATAACTCTACTTCCTGTATGTCCTTGAGTGCTATCTACAAAACAACATACAATGAGATGAATGTTTTTAAATGGGTGAAATACTATTTTTATAAGCATTTATATCGACATTTTTTATTAAAAATTACTGAAAAAAATTCGCATTCACACCTCTTTTCTCCCCTAACCTATTAGCATTTGGAATTATATCTTTACATTTTGAGCCAGTTTCTTGATCATTATCTCCTATAACCTGTGAGCAAAAATTAATAGATAAATAAAATGCAAAAATTTGATTTCGGTATTATAATTGTGATGAATGTTAACCCTTTTGGCCGTATTTCTTTAAAATTTATTATCAAAATATATTATGTTTATAAAAAGTATTTTTAACGGCTTCATGTTTATTATTGTCAATGCTTAGTAGATGTAAAATGTATAACAGCTACATAAAAATAATAAAAGTTTATAACGATTTTTTTGGAAAATATTGTTCTTATCGTATTCATTGTACATTCGTATAGAAGTCAAATATTTCACTGTTTTCTCTTCTTCCATAATTTTCAACAGATAATTATAAACCTCTTTCAGAATCGAAATCAGGTCAATTAATTACATTAGCTCAATTTAATAGCAAAAAAGAAAAGATATTTGAAATCATATTTCCAATAAAAGATTGTCATTCTAGTCATTTCACTATGTATGGAAATTGATGAAGGAAACTGAGAATATCCATTTAATTGCTGATATGGAAATACTTCAGCGTTGATAAGAAATACATATTAAAAAGCTAACTAGGCACTCTGTTGAATCGCAACTCGTAGCGAATATCCAATGAAGTATTGTTTTTGAGATTACTCCCGAAAAACAGAGAATAATGAAATATATATAGACAGTAGATCAAACGATATACTTGAAATATCTATTTCATATACTGAAAGTGTTAACATCATTATATCAGAAAAAGAAATAACTTAACTTTTTTTTTTAGAAATAACAATTTTACTTTTACCAACTTCGTCTGAATGAAATCATCTTAAGAATATTTCCTTCTAATTATGAAAAAAAAAAACCCTTTTAAGCTTGATTAATGTAATTAATATTGTGATTTAATTGTTTTGTGAATTAATAATTTTTCTTTATTAAATAAATTTGGACAAAATACAAATTTCTGTTATCAATTTAGATTTGTTGTTAAGCAATTTTAGCTTTACTTTGGTTATTGAATAAACTCTTTATGAAATGGAATGGAAAATAAAATCAGATAATCAATTTAATTTGGAAAATCAATTTATGATTTAAATGGAAAATAGATTAAGAAAGCTTATGATTTATGATTATAGATGTTTTTTTATTTAACAAACCTGCTTATACTCAGGGGACGTTATTATGTAAACTTTTAACAAAAGGTAAAATTCAAAAATGAATTCATTTGATGTTTGATTGCATCATATGCAAAATATTCATTGAATAATGTAAAGATTATTTATTAATTAGAAAGTCAGATATTTCTCTAAAATATCAGAATAGAAATTCAAGAAGATTATGATTTTGTTGAAAACTTCAATAAAAACCTTTTTTAATTGGAATAAGCATACAGGGACTAGAATATCGAGTTACACTCTTCAGTTTTGTTTTCTTTTTCAAAATCCTGCTTTTTTGGAGAATATATTTAGATACGAATCTCACACTGAATAATAATGAATCAGTATGTTCAATCTTACATACATATGAACTGCTCATTTAAATTTTTAAAAAATCATGTAGTCACTTAATTTAACAAGTTACTCTAATTGTTTAATACAACATTTGCATTGTTGCTATTGAATGTGAGTGGAGCGTATTCGTATTCGAATGGCGTCATGTAGCAGTAGAAAGAAGGATAGAAGTATCACAAAAATTTACGAGATGGGGCTATATGACATTTTCAACATGAGGACACACAGGGAAAGGTTCTTATAGTTAGCTACCTTTTTTTACTTTTCCTAATAGTTAGTTATAATGCCTCCGAGATATAATTTTATTGAAAATATATTTTTTAATAATTCGATCGTATTTGTGAGCATACGTAATAAAAATTGTTTCATTAACGTTAAAAGCTAGATAAAATAAGGAAAAATAGTGTTACATAATATGTAATAAGTAAGAGCGACATGACTCTCATTAAATGTTAATGTTACCATTCCTGCAAATTTGTAGCATAAATTTGAAAGTTCAGACAACCTCTTATGTTCTGGTTTAACGCGGAAATTACGTGTAATTTAGCTTTCATTTACTATCATTTTGATATAATGCGTGACGTAAGTTGCCTAATTTTGCGGTTAATGAGAATGCATATTTTAGCAGCGCTCTCAATCAGAGTTATTATAGCTTTGCAGGACCATATTTTAGGGCGGGATAACTTATCATGCTTTAATTCATGCGAATTGGAAATATATTCTAGCATGCTAATTTTTATTGCTATATACCAAAGTCTGTCAATTTTTACTAGATATTTATTCTTAGAATTTTAAGTTAACTTTAAAAATTATACTTTGATTGAAGGAAATAATAAATAAAAATAATAATACATAAGTGAAAACCTTTTCCAAAAGCATACGTTTATTACTTCATAAAAAATGTTTAAATCATATTTTACTTTTTAGCATTTGTAGTATAATTTATTCATGGAATCTTAAATCTAATTTTTTCTCCCTCACAACCAGGTATGATCAATCAAAATCTCATTTGATCAAAAATCAAATGAGTCAATAAATGGATTGTGATGAAGGCAAATAATTCAAATACATGAGATTTCCAAATTGTTTCACTTAATATAGTTAGTTAAAAATTCTATATAAAAGTTTTCTTTTCTAAAACATGAAGCAAGTCAAGTTAAATGTGCATCAACAACTTGATATATTTGTTAGCTGCATTCAAAGATGTGTTTTTAAGGTAGATGTAATTAACTGAAAATTGTAAATTAATTGAAAAGTAGATTTTTTGTGAAATTACGACTTTTTTTAAAAAAATTATATTTTTAATTTTAGAAAAAGCAGTAAGAAGTTAACTCCTATTTTTGAGGAATACTGATTTTTCTATATATTTTCATTTTTATAAATTTCAATGTTATTTTACAGCTATAGATACGATTTTCTCAAATTCTGATTTTTAATAGAATCCTCTTATGTTCAAACTTAGTACAATAATTTTTCACTACGTTCTACTGATCATGAGAATAAGTAATGTCAGATTAAGAAATGTAATCGTTTAAAAGTATAAGTAATGGAATCATTTAAAAGTATAAGTAATGTAAACATTTAAAAGTATAAGTAATGTAATCATTTAAAAGTATTTTATACCTTCTCTATTGCTTCACAATGTGAAAATACTGAAAACTGCATATTATATCATTCGACCACTAATATTTAAAGAATGGATAGAAATATAGTATATTTTAAATTCATTAAACTAGATAAAATATCCCTGAACATGTATGTAAAATTTTATCAAATAATTCAACAAGCTATTAAACTAGAATATTTTTGCTTTATAACACTATTAAGCTCTCCCCCCAAAATAACATTTAAAACGTTTTTGCTATCTAATTAGAAATATTTTGGTTTCACAGATATTTTCCCCCATTTTTAAAATGAAAATATTCAAAAATATAACTATTTTTGAACATTTTTTAAATTCTCTAACTTTTCACATACTTTAAATATGTAACTACACAGAAAGTGATAAAATTAAATGCCCTATAAAAAGGAATGAGTGATACAGGAATGAGTTAACATTTACTATTTCACATGCAGCAACATATAAGATAGTAATTTATTCCTGTTAAAAATTGACAAATGCCGATTTTGGGGAAATTTAAAAATATATATAGTATTTATATTATCAACATTAATTTCTTGAATATTCATTTGGATTATGGAGTTGGTTATTATGTTATGAAATCCATTTTTAAGATGATCTGAAACGTAAAAACTTGGAAGGAATAATGATAATCAAGATAGAAAAAATGAAAATAATTCCTACAAATTATAGTTCTTTTTTAAATTTAGGAAGAATTATTAATTTTTCTTACGCGCACGGTTACTAAAGATCTAGATTAAAATGCAAATCTGGTTCGTAATTAATACACCAATAAAATTTTTTAAAGTTAATTTTTCTTTCACATGCAACTGTCAAAAGAGGTTAAAAAACCTATAAAATGTTTCACTTTACTTTTTTGCATGCAGTATTATAAAAGAGGCTTAATTAGATAAGTCTGAATAAAGTTTTTCATTTTCTTCTAAGTTTCCATTTAGCATGTTTTAGAAGACTCTCTAGATTCAAAATAATTTAGATTTTCAAATGTTGTACTCTAACTTCCTGTACATGCCTGGTACTGTACTTCCTGGTTATCTATCCAAAGTAATATACATTTCATGATATAAATATATATTACTTTGGGTTGCTAATAATAGGAAAGTTACATAATTATTTTGGGAATATACTCTGAAATGGTGACATAAATAATCTTTCTAAAGTGAAATGAGTCCTATTTTTTGTTTAATTATTTGTTATGTTATCACATGTTTATTTGATATTTCTAAATTGATAGTGATATATTGTTAAACTACAATTCCATTAAGAGTTAAAAAATTGATGTAAAGAAAGGATGAGTTAATCAAATTTTCATTAATGAAAGCATTTGAGGATTTTATTATTGTCTGTATTAAAATCAGGGCTATTAATTATAGAATCTTTTCAAAAATTATGGTGTACCTAATGTCTTATGAGAAATAAAACTTTCTTTAGTTTATAAATGAGCTAGACAGTTCCAAATGAAAACTTTTGTTCTAAATAAATGTAATAATGCTTCATTTGATCGAACTCATCACAATCTGCTGAGTAATACGTGCTTCTTTATTAAATGCTTGTTTCTTATTGCGTTTCTATGGCAACCATGAAGAAAACAAATTATTTTTGCAATCAAATTTTCATAAGAACTACTCAGTGATTTACGAAACATAATAAAACATCTAGGGGAAACCGAGCTATTAGAAAATTAGGGTTATAAATAGTAAAATTTATTAGTTAAGAATAGCTTTCGGTGGAATAGTATTTGCGCCCACAGGATTTAATATTAAAAATGTTTTATGCATGTTTTGTTATTATATAGAGAGATATTTTTAGTATATTTTTATGTAAAATCTTTGGAAAGTAGACATAAGTTAGTTAATAGCACAATAGGCTTAAAAATTATGTTTTTTCTTGAATGAATATATTTTAATAATTACACTACATGTCATAAACTTATAAATTATAGTATACAAAACTTTAGAACAATGAAATAATTTCTTAGTTTTCTCCAATGTTTATATAGTTTATTTTCCTATATTTTAAAATTAAAATAATAAAATTATTAGCGAATTTAGGAAACTATTTTTTTTCATTTGACTTCATTTTCAGTATAAATGTGTAACCATAATCGAGCTGAACAAGCCCATCTGAAGCTATGCTGAAAGAATTGAATTGCCTGAACTCTGCTGCAATATTAATGGGAACTCAGCTTGAGTCCTGTAGGACCGTCACTGTCAATCATGCAACCTCTCAAAAAGTCTGTCATTGAATTGGAAATTGATTAGTTGTTGAAGCACCCGTCTTGGATTCCCAGTTTGTGACCTGTCTTTGTAGTAAAGAAGCTTGATTTTGAGGCTGGCCTGAACTACAAACAGAATGAGGTATTATATCAGATTGCTTATTCGGATGCAGATGTTTGTGTGTATTTGCTTTAGTTTGATTAAGTTGTTGTAAAACAACACTAGAGCTATTTCGAACTGACCTCGTAATTTTAAATCACGGTCAGATGACCTGAGCTGACACCCTCCTTTCTCCGTAACACCACACTAGAGGAAGTACATTCGGTCTGACATATTTAATGTGCAAGAGACTCCCTTACACGACTGCTATTCGGTGAAATCGAGTCTTTAACCTGAAACCCTCCGGCTCCGAAGCCGATACCTTACCATCAGTCCGCTACGGCCGTATTTGAGTGTGAATAAAGGTGAGATTCGCTGATACAAGAGAAAAGGGTCATCCCCGAGAAAACAGTGGAATCTTGGATGAGTCATGTACTTCCAAGTTAGAGTGTATGTCTCTAAAATTTAACTGTTTTAAGCTGCAAATTAAATATTGTGGCATGATAACCAATTAAAATAGTTTTAATTTGTTATGAGTGGTAATGGTATATGAGAAGTTTGATATTTTTGCCAATATATTGAATAAGTTTGACATTTTGGGCCTTTTAATTTTAGTAATGGAAGAATATTTATTAATTTTCCCAAATGTTACGTTTTCGTTGTGATCCATTTTATCAAAAAAGTTAGTTGATAGTTTCTTTATTTGTTTCATTAGGGTGATTGCCTACGTTGAAAATGTCCTTTTTTTACTACATTGTGCAAAAACAAAACAAAAAAAATTGCACATTATTTTAATTCAAGCATTTTTCTTTCCAAAATTGATTTTCTTTTTATTTTATGTCATCTAGAAGACGAGATATACAAAATGAAAAAGGGCAGTGCACTTAAAAATTAACCGGAAGTCACAGTCTTTGAACGAAGTTGTTGCAAAATGCCCCTTTCAACAAATTATTTTGCCTTTTAAAGCGCAGATAATTTTATGATATAACTAGTGCATGGCCATAGCTTTTATGTATCCACTTTTTTATTTATTGATGGTATCTGGCAACAGTCTCACTCTCTCGAGTATCTATTTACATTGCAATTCTCTTCTCGCGTCTAATATATCTTTGCGATTTTTTCATTGAAATATATTTTTTTTCGTTTTATTTTGATAGTAAATCCCAGTTAAGTGTTTTTACATTAATTTTGAAGTTTGGTGAGATGATGAGGATGGCATCTAACGTGGTACCTCGTCTCTTCACCGCATTACACCACATCAGCAGGAGGACATTTGGCCGGGCCAAAATCACACCAAACTAGCTTACACGACGGTTCTTTGGTGGAATCGGGTTTGAACCACTAGGCCACCGAAAATGCTCTGGAATATAGTCCCGAAACAGCATTTCGGTGAGCTCGAAATTTTGTCCTTTGGGTTCTATATTGCACCCTTTTTGTATCATTGCCATAAAAATGTCAATTATATAAAAATGGTGTTAAATCAATTACAAATAGAAGTTGGTAGTCACACTCTTTAACCGCTAATGCTTTCTGACTATGAATGTATCTGTAGTTCAAAAAGGCGTAAACTGTTTGTACACTGTTAACATGATATCTCCAGTATTAATTAATATTTTTTAATGAAATTTTCAGATAATGTTCTTTATACCATTATCTATGAAATGAAGTAAAAGTTTTGATATAAAGTAAATACATTTTTACTGAGAGCCTTTTTTGTTAGAAAATTACTGCAAATTTAACAATAATTTTTACACTGCAACATAAAAACCTTCATAATATTTTTGCATTTTATCTCATATTTTTTTCATTTTAAAGATAACTATGTTATGTGTGATATGTGTAAAGAAAATTTTAATTGGTGGATTAGAGTGTTAAAGCATTTTGGTTAAATTCTGATAAAATTTAGATGAGATTTGTTAATTAAAAAAATTGGTCAGTCACAGACATTTTTTATCATAGTTATTCTTTTTGTACATTATTTAATTAGAAAACACAAATTAAAGCTTAAAAATTATCTTTTTCAATAAAATTGCCCCGAAGGTAAATAGTCACCTTAAATCAGTTTATTGTAGTTGTTTCAGGAGATCAGTTTTTCTCATGTGACATCGTGTATGATGCATGTTTCTGATAATTTTGCTGTTATTGGAGGATTTTAAAATTGAAAAAGACAAAATAAACAAACAAGGCATGGATATATTATTTACCGTTATAAATGCATTAGGGTGACGAAAACTAAAACATCTTGCTAGAACTTTTTGCTATGTACTTTAGATGTTCCTAGTGCGAATAGATCCACTGTATAATAAAGAAAATTAAATGAATTTCGAATTATGGTGTTCTCAAGTATTTTTAAATTCTGGAACATTTAAAACTTGGACATTACAAAAAAACACTAAACCATTTTTTTATGACTGCAATTCTTTTTACTTAAATGTAATTTATCATTGAGAGAATTGCTTAGAGAATTGGGTATCAGCGTTTGAGTTGAGTTGCATTATCAGTAGTATTTAATTTAAATCTAATGTTGTTGACCATTCAAGTCTTGTAGATAAATACACCTATTATATTGTTTTTGATACTTAAGATGTAAAAAATTAAAAAAAAAATAAATTTCCTTGTTCAAAATTAAAAATTTATTGCCATATTAAATTTTCAGAATTAATTTAAAGATTATTTCCATATTAAATTTTGAGAATTAATTTGAAGATTATTTCCATATTAAATTTTGAGAATTAATTTGATGATTATTTCCATATTAAATTTTGAAAATTAATTTGAAGATTATTTATATATTAAATTTTTATAATTGATTTGAAGATTTATAAAATAATCCAATTGATACAAAATAGTAT
>JAPMOQ010020204.1:555384-594693 GCA_026543055.1 Argiope trifasciata | reverse complement strand
ATATAATTTGAATTAATGTGAATAAAATTTAATTCAGAGATTAAAGGTTTTTTTTGAAAGTATGTTAGTGTATTTTCTTATCACCGTCTTTTGCCGAACGAATAAAACCTATTAAAGAAAGAAAATAAATGTTTCTTTTTGAAAAGGCTAATAAATTGCTTTTTCTATTCAGAGTTTACTTTGTGTATTCAGGTATAGCTAATATTCTCGTCCATGACTTTTAAATATTATTCCATAATTACTTATTGCAAATAGAATTACTTCAAAGTTTTGTGTTCATGAATTATAACCGTGGGAAGTGTTTTCTTTCCCTTCAGTTTAAGAAAATAGTCCAAAAATGATCAAAGTAGCCTAACTGTGAGTCAACTTAAAACTTAAAGAAATAATTTCTCACTATTTGCTTAAATGTTAATTATGATAGAGAAATTAGAATTAAAAAAATATATGAAATTTAATGAGGGACAAATAAATATTTTTTTTTAAAAAAAGAAACAGTTTCTTAGATATTCATATCTGAAGCAGGCGTATTCTGAAAATTTTAAAATACTTATCAAAACAAAACTTTTTTTGTTGATTTTAAGGTTTTTTACATTAAAGACTCGTTTAGAGACAATACGAAAATATTAAAAACAAACTTTATTATTTTGAATTTTCATTATCATAGACTTCATCATTTTATTCCTTAAATTTTTTTACTATGCCAGGCTGGAGTTATATAACCAAAAATATTACAGTTCATACCTCACAAAGCCACTCACACAGTAGAAAGTAGATGAATTTGAGCCTCAAACATGCTGATCTTTACTCTAAATACGAAATCTACCAATGATAAAAAAGGATATGATAACGATTTGAAGAATATAGGCCTTGAAATAAGATAAATAAATTTTTTACAAATTTTAGCATAAAAATTTTTTAGGGAGTCCTCTCTTGGGAAATATGCAGGCTTGAAAAGTGCAGAGTGAACTAAGATTATTTGGCTTTCAGGCCTTGATGAAATAGCTTTTAAATCTGAAATTAATTGAATGTTTAAATTCGACGATTATGCCAGAGAAAGATGATGGTCTGTCGCTTCCAAAACATGCATTTGCCAAATCATATCATCATCAATATGCGGAAAATCTTAAACATGACAATTTTTAAATTGATTTACCAGAAATCAATATGCTCTTGACTTTATCTCCATGGGTTTCTTTCATCGGAAAAAAACGAAGATAATCTGCTTTTTTGCCAAGGTCATGAAAGAAATTGCTCTCGCTCGGGCTATGCATCATTTCAATTTAAATAGGTTCCGGAGTTCAGGCCTGACAAATATTCCCTGAACTTTCTCTCCATGGATTCCTTCTAAAGGAGATGCATCACGTTTATGATAAACAATAATTAAATAAAAAAAAATGAGCCAGGCATTTTTTTTAATGTTGTCAGGGTCATGAAAATGACTGCTGTTGTTCAGGTGGAGCGTCAACACATTTTAAATAATTTTAGAAATCCATCGATCTTGTTAAAACTCTGTTGTAGAAGACGGAAGGAATTTGATTCATCACGAATTTCGATTTTATATTGTTTTAGTAAAGTCCATTTCGCCTGTTGATTGTGTGGAGAATCACAAGTGAAGTTGTTGCATGAGGTTTGGGAGAACCAAGATTACATTTAATCAGCAGATAAATGTTTAAAACTTTCTTTGAAAAACTGCAAAACAAAATATTAATTTGATATCCAGCATAAATATTCCAGACCGTAAATTTAATTCCTGCTACAATTTGAAAATAAATCTCCTGATTTATGAAATATAATGGTATAAGAATGTATGTAAGATTAATATTTTAATAAGAAAATTCAAATACTTAGTCATAAAACTCTTAATAATGTTTCAAAACAGTATCTCTGATCTTCGTTATCTCGAAAATTTCCATCAAACATAATTGTTGGCTATAATATTTCTTTCCTGATGTATTCCACTAAACTTACTAAATATCTTAATAATGGTAAGTGTTTTGTAATAATGTCATAATAATGTTTCAAAACAGTATCTCTGATCTTCGTTATCTCGAAAATTTCCATCAAACATAATTGTTGGCTATAATATTTCTTTCCTGATGTATTCCACTAATCTAAGTAGTTCTGTTGCATATAATAAAGTAATGAATATAACATGATCCTGAAAATGATTCCTGTCGCCCAGGAGATTCGCTTTAATTGCTCCTTAAGAGGGGAAGTAATTGCCAGAATAAAAAGAGACTATTTTGATCAATAAGACGACAGAATAAAATGAAATACTCCAGAATTCCTCAAGACATATTTCTTTCGAAAAGAGAATTTACTTTTTTAAAAAGATGCCTAAATTTCTTTTTGTCTAAGTCATAAAAACTGATAAAAAGTGTTATTTTCTGAAGAAATTCAAGAAAAAGATACTCGCCATGCTACTCAGAGATGAACATGACACTTGGGATGAAAAATTACCAATGATTCATTTTACCTATACACCTGCCATATCTGAAACCACAAATCACACAACAATTTATTTACAATTTTTTAGTTTAGTTTAATTATATTAACGTCCAGTTGTAAAGCAACAGTAGGGCTATTTTGGGACTGACTTCTTAATTTTGAACCCCGGTCATACGACAAGGATGACACCTGAGCTAGGATCCCTCTCTCCACACTACACCACACCAGCATGGGGACATTTGATCTGACGGATTTAACGTGCAAAAGACCCCCTTACACAATGGTTCTTACGTGGACTCGAGTCTCGGTCCTGAAACCCTCTGGTTCCAAAGCCGAAACTTTACCACCAGACCACCACGACCCCTTACAATTTAGTCGAGTGTTAAGAACAGCAGATGATGTGACACATGACTTAGGTACACTGATTGACAATGAAAAATTCGTAGCTGAGATAATCCCATATCTCAAGCGGTTTGCTACTTTGATTACAGAGATTAAAGACCGCATCACGAAAAAGCAAGACAAACGTAAAGCTTATTATGATTTCGATGACAACAAGTTTTCTACAAGCCAGCTGATCTAGTATGGGTGACATTACATCTTGTAAGTAAGTCGTAAATTCAAGCCCGAGCAGGAAGGACTTTATTTAACAGTTACTAATCCTTCACCCACTACGTATAACATTGCACACCCAGCAGGGCTAGATGAAGTACTTGGAATTTACCACAGCTCAGCCTTACGAGCGTATGAACTAACAGTTACTAGAGACAGTGGAACTGTAACATCTCTCCGGAAACGAGGCTGACTAAAGAAGACATTCCGAGTTGACTTGTCACTGAGACAACGTGCGAGCCAGAAGGTGAGTATGTAACTAGACAATTTTTCCAGCTTGCCACCTAGTGACCAATTGATAAAATTTCAGTTTGTGCTCTGGAGTCATAGATTAAGCACGATGGTTACCCTCGAGAATTGCGTTTTCCCTTAAATGTTTGTCCGATTATTGCTTTTCGTGTGTTATTTCCTTTAATGTTTCATTAAAAAGATTTAAATTATTTAAGCTTCTTTCCTCAGGAGCTTTGTTTTTCATTACCAGGAAAGGTTTTGGCGCCGAAAGGATTACTAGTTTTGTTTACCGTTACATATCTTAATATAGCTTATATCATTAAATACAGTTGTATAAAATAGTAGTTTAAATCATCAAATATAGTAAATAGTAGTTTGTAATAGTTTGTTTAATTTACTAGTGAAATATTATTATACTTTTTGTCATAGTTTCATTAATATATTGTTTATAAAACTATGTCTTAGTTTTGAAAAAATATTTATCGAAATAAAAAAAAACATCTATAAAAGCTTCTCATTTAATCATCTTTCGTGTAATTATAATAATGGGATAATAAATCTAAATAATTAAAATTATTTTGAATATTTCTAATGAATTGAATTATAATAAATTATTAATTGAATTTATTAAATATAAATTGAATTCTTGTTTGTACTGGTTATCAAATGAATAGAAAAATTTGCTTACAATTTCGATGAATTACAAGTTTGCTCCTAATACCTATACTTATATGTGATATGGATTAATTTGTGATAATATACGCTTTGGTGAAAAATGGAAAATCTTTTTCATAAGATGAACTTTTAAATATATCATATTTAAAGAAAAGCGGAAAATATATTCTTGAGTAGATATTTTTTTTAAATATCACACACATTTTAACCGAATAAAATACATCTCAGCAAAGAAATTAGTTTCTAAACGTGCAAAGTTTAGCTATTACTTCACTTCTAGCCCCCCACCCCCCCTCACAAAAAATGAAAATTTATGCTTATAATTATAAAAAAGAGTAAAAAGTCCCTTAGACATTTTAAAACATTTTTTTGCGACGAAACCTTAATTATTAATTAGGAAATATATTATTCAATTCTATAAATAATATTGTATTAATAACTGCCAATATTAATAAAATTATATCTTTGCTTCATTCTTTTTCAAATAAGTCTTTGCAGTAAAATAAATACAATTTATACAAGGACATTTTAATGCATTTGATTTTGTATATAATTAATTATTAAAGACACATTTCTCAAGGCGGAATTTCCAAAGAAGCATTTTGATTTTAATGAATGATTTTGCGAAGAAGTTATGATATAAGTTCTTGTAATAAAACTAGAAACAGTAAGTGGCATTGTTAAAGTTTTGAATAGGAAAGTACCATCTAAGGTGAAAACTGGTGTTTGAAATATTTATATAATAGGCTTCGATTTCACTAAAAACAATTCTCACCCAAAACGTGAGACAATTAAAAATTTATTTCTAATTTTTATTGAAATTCGCAACTCATTTTAAGCCATGCACTTCATATCAAGAATTAATCACAAATTTTCTGAAATAATAAAGCAAAAGGCTACAAATAGAATGAAAGATAATTATAATTCCTCTAATGGATTCTCAACTGCCGAATTATTTTAACATAATTGCTAACAAATGGTAACAATATCACATAAATTAGATTTCTTAATGGGAAAATATAATCCTTGAGTTATTAGTTATGCTATCGATAAATGTTTAACATTTCAAATATAGAAACATTTGAAATATAGAAAGGAAATGAAATAAATATTTTATAGAAATGTAAGGGAACTCGCCTGCTTTAAAGAGTGATTGGTATATAATAGTAAATTTATGACTAGATTGTAAATGTGTTTTTGGACAAAAAATAAATCCTTGGGATATACGAAGACTTTTCAATTTATTATCATAATAATAAGAACACTTTATTTTTAAATGAAGTAAAAAAAAATAATGAAAAAACAAGAAATTGAAGCAAGAATATATTTTAATGAATAATACAGAGTTTGAAAGAATTATTTTTTATATACATATGATATGAATTGAAAACTGATACGTTACCAACTAGAGGAATGATTATAAAATGGATTATGATGATTGGATTATAAAATTATGAATGGATTATGAATGGATTTTAAAAAGAACAAAAATTAAAATACAGCAATAAATAGATGATGCAGGTTCTTAAATTCAGACTCTATGATTACTAGAACTTAAGCCAACTAAATGTGAATTTTTACGAGCATTTGCGGAGTTAAAATTTTTATCTTAATTTATAACAAAAATTAAGATTAAACAGCTACTTTGATAATTATCAACACAATCGAGATGAACACGATAGTGCAAAAATATTTTAATATAATTGCATAATATCAAATATTAGGAAAAAAAAGAAAAACTGAATATTACTTTAAAACATTGTAAAATGTGTGACGATATTGCCAATGTTCTTAATTTTTAAATTTCTTTTCAAAAAGTAAGGTATAGCATAAAACTGTTGATATTAGTTTGAGATATAACGTAATTTGGATTATTATCATTAGACATAAATGTACCATTTTTGGGCAGAAATTACATGCAAAATTTCGTTTTTACTTCATTGAAGTTGCCAATTAGAGTATTTATATGCAATTCAACAAGTAATATTCCCAACGATGGAATTTATTCAAATAATTAAAACAATAAAAGTTTTAATATAAAAATGACATGAAACAATTCATAATTTTTGTTAGTTATTAAAGTTAGTCATGGCCTTTGAATAATAGCTTTCACATTTACACAATTAGATAATTTAATTTTTACCGCCTACGATGGTATTGTCTTGAAATATGATATGAAATTTGTATTTAGTTTGTAAAATCACAATCGGAACTTCATCCATCTAGCTTATTGTCTTTTGAGTGTCATGTTCATATTATACTTGCTAATGGTGATAAATTTACTTCAATATATTTCATCCAAAGAGCAAATTTAGCAAATTTCCCAAATATGCAAATTTAGAGTAACAACAATTTACACAAAACCATTTCTTTATTTTATTTCGTAAATATGTATTGAGAAACCGATAAAAATTAAAAAGGACTTTTTCAGGTGCCATGTAGTCAGATTTAACGTATTGCTCAACATTTCAAAATCAAAATTGTAATGAGTAAATGCTTTTTGAAACGTTTGCACTGGAGAAAATTAAAACAAAGCTTTCTTATATTGTTGTGCTTTTGAATTGAGCCCTTATTTTATATTTAATAGTTTCTTAGTTTAGACAGTAACTAGTTGACAAGTTTGTAAACAGTAACTTGACAGATTTCAAGAGTTATTCCTTAAAACTGAAAGAGCTCATTGGGAACGTTTACCCTCTGAGAGCACAGAGTTTTACTCTAATAGAATTTCTAATTACTCCATACATTAACACCTTAATGAAACTGAAACTCTACCCCAACTATGTTTCAGTACCATCGCTGTTTTGATTGCAAGCATTGATAATTACACTTAAAAGCTGCAATTCAAATCCCCAAAGGTTACTGTGTTACAAAATAAGCTGATCAGCGGTATATATTAATTAATTAAGCGGTATATATTAATTAATGCCATTTCCCCATTATAATGTCTAATGACGGCTTTAGTAATTCTTATCAGAGTAAAGAAATCTATTTATGAAGCTTTAACTAGGGAAGTGAAAATTTATGACTTAAGTAGTGGGAGGCTGTCTGTGAGATCGCATTTTCTTTACTCGCAAATTTAATTTTCTATTGACAGCATTTGAATGTAAATCAGCAAATGTAATCTGCAGATATTTTTCTTGATATATAGATATGTTTTAGGAATTTTTATAAATATACAGTCATTAAAAAATTAATTGCGTTTGGACATATATTTTTTCTCAAAGACATTACAATAAAAAATATTCTTGAAAAGGAATGTTACTTATTATTTTTAAATAAAAAATATTTTCTCAGTATACAAAAGTTATAAAAACCATGAAAGGAGAAATTCAAAAAGAAAATTGACCCTTTTTTTTCTTATCGGCATCCTCGGTTTTCGAGGGCATTTTAAACGTACTGGTTAAGTATTAACTTAAAAATTCTGTAAATATTTTTCTTCGGATATTAATATATTTTATGAATTTCTCAAAATACCGTATCATTAGAAAAATTAATTATGTTTGAGCATATATATCAGAATCAGATGAATTTGTAAATCGAAAAAATCATCTGTACAATTATCTTCATCACTCAAATCACTTTCTGCTTCATTTAAAAGTCTGTGGAACTTTGCTTCATTCCAAGAATCAAGTTTTAGTAGCATCTGCTATGCCTTGATTAATACTGGAAGCCTAAAAGAGGGTACGATCTTAAGCACGTTGCGCTACGAAATGGCTGAATTATTTTGAAAAGCATCCGCTGAAACCGGTTGAAAAATTGCATGTGTATTGAAGGTCACGAAACTGAATGCTACATTGTTAATAACTTCGATTGAGCCAAAAACGAAATAGCGGTGACCGAAAGTCCATCGACAGTGGTCTGACAGACCACTCCTTCCCAGTCAAGGATTAAATTAGAATTTTAATAAATGGTGTATTGAGTGAATTTTTTTTTATAATTCATTTTTTGTTACTTAAATGTCTTTATGATCAACTAAATTTCAATCTGGTTGCTTAAAATATTTATCTCTCACATGCCTGGAACACTGAGGATAAAAATTGCTGACTCCCAGCAATATAGCATCATATTTAAATATATTTTATTTATCCATGTATATAGAATTGCTTTATTATTTTGTTTTATATTTTTTGTTATTATTCATGATGATCATAAACTTATTTTCAACTCTATTAAGTCATGCAATAACATGCTCTACTTATTTTTTAACATTTTGAATTGTAAAAGAAATATAGTTTCAAAATACCAGCTTATAATCCTAGCATTACCTGGTGTAAAATGTATTTTTAGACAGCTTAAAATTTTAAGTCTTTTTTTTCTTTGATTTAGTCATGCCATTACCTTTATCGTTTGATCTTTGAACCGATAACTCAAAGAATCTCTTTTTTTTCTATCTGCATTCCTTTAACTGGCTGATTAAATCTAACAACCCGTGGAATTTAATTTCCTCTCCAGATTATTTCTATGAATGAAAAGCATATATAAAGATTTTACTTTGGAATTAATGTCAAAACAAAGCAAAATTTCTAAAAATACATCAATGAGACATGAGTACATGAATCGTAAATTAAACGAAGCAATAAAATTAGATTTATTTTAATGTCGAAAATAGAGTGTTATACCTCAAATTGTGTTTAAAAGGAATTTTTAAATTTTATTAAAACTGAAGGTCAATTTAATTAATTTGCGATGTATGTATCTGGAGGCTGGGAACATGCACTTTAGAGCGATTGTTTTAGAAATTTTAATAAATCCCAACTTAAATTGAATTTCGACCTTCTTTACAGCGACTTTCGAAAATCTTATTGTATAGAAATAAATTCAAAGTTTCAAAATTTTATTAAAATAAGTTGTTTGGATATATGGCCTCTAATGGTGACATTTGTAGAAACGATTGCCGAGATTCCCAACCATTGTTGATGATTATTGTTTTTTATATGATATAAAAAAAAGCTTATTGAGAGAATGTTGGATGTGTTGCTATTGGCGATGGCGAGGATCGAACTCCCAACCTTGAATTCTTAGCCAGATAACGTAACCACAAGAGAGAAGTGATCACTTAGTCTTGAGTGTGCTATCTGACTTATAAAGCTTCCACTACAATCACGGAAATTACAATATATCTGTGAATTGCAATTAGTTTTATTGTTAACAAACTATTCAGGCTAGCAATTTTGGTGAACTTCATATCTGCTATATATGGAAATAAAAAATAGAAAAAGAAAAACAATACAATGGTAAGAATCGAGACCAATAATTACTCCTTTTATAATTGTTTATTGGTATTCAAATATCATAATTACATTGTTTCATAATTAATTAAAATAGCTATAACTAATACTTTGTAAGTTTTGTAAACATTTTTTTTGAAATCTTTAAATGATCCATTAACTCATGGTGAAACTGATAAATTTCAAGAAGATACTCTTCAACAATTAAAAAAGAATATCTCAAAGTTTACATCAAAATTATTTAACTTTTACTAAAATTCGGAGACCTCCCAATATTTAAATTAAAAAACTATAAACAAAGAGACCTCCCAATATATTTTAATTGCAATGTGATTTTTCTTATTAGTATTTGATAACAAATAAAGAGACGCACACCATAGAAAGTTAACAACTGGAGAATTCACTTGTAACTTGGCTGCTTCATGTTGAACAATGATTTATACTCAAAATAAATATAATATTTAAAAAAGATTTTATGCCTGGAGTCCAACTGCAAACATTTGGTAATAATTCTTGGAAACAAGATTAGGATCGTATTCAGAGTGGTGAAATACTCAGAATGTTCTTGATATAATATCATCTTGGCATCTAGTACATGCATGTACTATATCTACATACTAATACATTTCCAATAGAAAGTTAATATAATAGTGTAATTTTAGTACAAGGGAAGCATGTTAGAAAGGATCATGACCATAACTATAAATTTTCCATGTTTCTGATGCTTTATGTTTTAATCACATATTGAGTGTTAGTGAAAATCGGAGAGATTTCTTCAAGAAGTTTGTGATATAATTTTGTGGGGGGCAAAGCAACTCTACACAGAATTCACTTGCATATGATTTTGTTGGAAGATAAAGAAATTAATATTGAACACTGTAGACAATCTGTCATGAGATATGAATCCAAAATCTCTAAATTAAATCATTGAATAACTTCAATATTTTCCTAACATATATGATTGAAAATTCACGTTATAAGAAAAATGAAGTTTGTTGCCACAAAATTTAATAAAAAAATATAATTTTCTGTGGGTAGATCAATAAGGTTTAATTAGCAATCGAATTTTCAAAGTGAAAGTCAACTATAAAAGTTTTTAAGCTGATTTTTGGTTTTTTTTATTGGTTGTCTGACTTTTAAAATATTAAATACCTGGTAAAGGCAATTTTCATTCCTATTAAAACAACTATAGTCATTTAAATTTTTCCATTTTACCATTATTTATTGCATATTATTTGTCTTTTGGGGTGTTATCTTTTTTTCTTGAAAATTCTACTATGATAATGTTTGAGTTTTTTTTATAAGGTATCTCAATTTAATTTTGAGATCAAATTGCTAAGATGAAATTTCATTCATTTGACAGATGTGAACTCTTATTTCTCAAATGTTTGAAGTACCATTAAATATTCGATTTTAATATGTTTAAAAATATCTAAAAACTGAAAATAAACTGTAACATCAAAAGAAATATTATTGCTAACATTCTCAATATTGCCGAGTTAGTTCTATATTTGTTTGGGATAAATTCCTTGTTTTAGATTTCAAGGGCAACTGCCCATTATTTTTACCTACCATTCTGTAGACAACTTTTTCATATAAAACTTTTATTAAAAGAAACCTTTAAGGAGAAAGAAAATCAAGGAGAATCTAATGACTCTCCAAGGATTACAATTCAGCTATCTTATATTTTCCACTTTAGTTATTCTACTTTTTCTTTTAGATAATAGCCTTAGAATTAGAGAATTTAGCAAAAAAAAAAAAAAAAAAAAAAGAAAAAGAAATGCAATTGTTTTGACTTGTTTTCAATTCAGAAAGTACTCTTTTATAATATTTACAGTTTCAGTACATTACGATGGTATTAACTTTACAGAAGTTAAAATAAATCGTAACTTTTTTTGAAGAACTGGGAAATTGTTGTGCTGACAAATACTTTTCTAATCATTACAGTACTATACGTATACTATTTATTCTCTTCTAATATAACATGCTTCTGTTTCGTTTTCACAAAACTATTGGATTTTTTTTTACGAACAATTTTATATCACATTTGTAATCTTTCAGGTCAAATTTCGTTATTCAGTTATAGAGAAAGCTATAAGGTAATTGATACTTTTAAACTGTAGATGAAAAACAATTATCTTTTCAGAAATTCAAATAAAATATAGAATTCTTGCCATTTAAGTTAAATTTGTTGTTAAAAGACGTTTTTCAGAAAATCCCTGTTAGAATGGCTGCATCTTTTCTCATCATTTGGCATGATTATCACATATTTTTCCCATTTATACATTTAAAGAAACATAATTTAATAATCTATGATATTCTCTCAACGTATAAGTCTTTTGTTTTTTTAATGTCAGGTTGAAGCAGAAACGACACGGGGCAAACTCAAGAGGATTTTAATTTTTATGCTCGTTATTTTAAAAAAATCATGTAAAAAACGCATTCAATATTTATGCCTGGAAACTAAACTATATTGTAAATGCTATGTGTTGTAATGTTATGATTACCCAATGAATAAAATTCCGATAATATATGACCAAAATCTGTACTCAAATATAAATTGATCTGAGACAATATAAATACATGAGTAAAATAAATAGAAAATACCCAGAAAAATCTAAAAATAAGAATAAAATTTTGGTTTTTAGATGTATTGTCAATTATAAACACTATAAAACCAAAAACATTATTTAAATTTATAATATATTTTGAGAAATAGTACAATTTAAAGTAAATTTTAATGAATTTGAACCAAAACGGTTAACACTCTACACAAAATTGAAATGCAGAAATCCTATTTTTTCTTTGTACACAAGTTATAGAATAAAACGATGAATGAAATGAACCAAAATATAAGAAACATTTTCAGATGCAAAGAAGTTATGGGTAAAAATATACGTGCATATGCATTTTTTCCATAAATTCACAACTTAATTTTTCTAAAAACACCTATAAATGAAAAAGGAGTTTCTAATAAAAATTCTGGTTCATTTCATTGCCCACTTCATTTAAAACACACGCTACGATTTTTATGCAGATATTTCTATAAGTTTTTGATATATCAAGAGTGAGGAATTTTAATGAAAATTTAAATTTATAACAAATTTTAGCTGAAAAAATGTGTTTTTCTTAAAATTCCCATGGATGCCTCCTTTTCCTAAAGCAAAGCCCTCCTTTTCTTAAGAAAGATAAACTGTTTTGGAAAGAACAAGAAACTACAAGAAATAACATTAAAAAAAAATTCCCCAATGTGGTTGTATACCAGCGTTTTTAACGTAGTCGGATACCTTAAATCATGCCGTTTGATAGAGAGCTGCCAAACTTGCACATAAATAATTTGGAGAGGCAAAATTTGCAGCTCGAAGCGAATTCTTGAAATTTTAGTTAAACTTTTAATGAATAAAAGTTGTGTTAAATGTAAGTGTTTTTAGTAATAATTTCCAAATATATTATTTCACAAATATAAATTTTATACTTTATCAAAATTTCCTTAAATCTGATTTATAATAATATTAATTTAAAAATCAGGAAAAAGTTTTATGAATTTTTGGCAATTTTTAAAATAGTTATTTGCTTACTTTTCAGCAAGATATTAAATTGTTTTTCTTAAATTTGTATTGTCTTTATTGCTTCACTTGATATTTAATCTCTTAGTTTCTTTCTGTTGTTAACTTATAAAATGGATTTTTGATATTTATATAGTTTAAAAGACAATTAAAATATGAAATTAGGATAATACAAATGTTGGACAGTATTTAAAACGGATATTGAAATTTTTAATAGCAATATAATGTTGTGACGCCAGTTCCTCTCGTAGAAACAATGGATGTAACACATGCAAGACAGATAACATAACACAATTTTAAAGTCAAGTCTGCAGCTTCATAGCATCTCGGTAGCTTGGTAGTAAGATGTCGGTTTTTTTAAGTTCAAGGTTTCAGGTCTGAGAACCAACTGATTCTGCCAAAGAATCGCTCTGCAAGAAGATCTGGTGCACGCTAAGTCCGTTGACTCGAAACTTCCTCCTGCTGATGCGATGTGGAAGTTTTGACAGGGGGGGATTCTGGGCGTCTCCTTCGTCATCTGATAGGTGTTCGAAATTACGTCTATCTCAAAATAGTCATAGTATTGGGTTAAAATTCAATGTCAATATAACTGATCTAAACTGAAGCTGACAATTTTATGGAGATGAAATTTTATTGCGTAATTGTCCCCCAGTACTGTGCGTGCACACAGAGAACGAAATAAGTTTTGAAAATTTGTATTAAAGGAAAATTTTGTACAATATTAATTCCAATGTATATATAGCTTGTTTAATTTTTCAAGTGCTCGAATTCATTGTTATCACCTTTAAAATATAATTACATTAAATATTTCTTAATTAAATATTTTCTTAGAGAAATCTTTAATTTATTCCACAAACTGAAGACCATTTTTTCAAAAAAAAAAAAAAAAATGTGAATGTTTCGCAGAAATAAATCTAAAGTGCTGAGAATTAGAGGAAAAAAATACTTTTGATGAAAGCAAGTAAAACTCTTTTCTTGAAACTATTTTATGCTTAATTTTAATGCATTCGCAAAATGTTTTTTCGTTATTTTAACTGGAAACTCTGTTTTTGAAGCATATGTTTTCAGAAATATATGTTTTTGAAGCATAATTATACAAATTATTTTTCTCGCAATTTAATCTAAACAAAATTTTTTCTTCGTAGAGGATAATGCTTTTAGTTTCCATGAAATGACAACAAATACCTAAAATAACATGCAGTTTCTTATAAATTTTGTGTTTTTTCCCTTTTTATATTGTTTAGCATTGAGTGAAATGGCTTTAAAAATATATATAAATATATAAAAATATATATATATATATATATATATATATATATATATATATATTAAAAACTAACATGTTTTACCTACAGTTACAAAGTCTGGCATAAATATTCAACATAAAATGTAAGTATTCAACCAAAATGGTGTTTTTCGAAATTTCAATGGGAACTTCAGTTAGTTAAAAAATTGAAAGGATAATTAACTAGTTCTTAGCTGTTTTTTTTAAATCTGAACTGATATCGCATGAAAATGATTTTTATGAATTTTGTATGTGATACCAAGTTATTCATCGTGCAGCATTTCTCTGCATTTGGCAAAGTATTTAAAATAGTTTTGAAGAATTTAAATATTTTTAATGTTCCAATAAGATTAATGTCATACTTTAGGAATGTTTAATGACTTTCTTTCATTACTAAAGAGCAAAAAGATTTTTTTATAATTTGGGCAGATGGTAAATTGTGCAATGAGATGATAAATCAGTAAAAAGTCCTACTGTTAATGATATTATAACGCCATGTTTTTCGATTCGGTTTATGCGTGTACATTACTCAGAACAGGCGTACATGTAATAATATAAAATAGCATTAAAATATCTTTAAATAATGTATTGAAAATATTTTGTCGATATATTAAGGATAATCAAACTATGTATAGTACATTATTTTAGAAATTAAATAGAACCGAAAGTCAAGGTTGGTTGTGATTAATCAATAGATATAAAGTTTTCGAATTTAACGGTTTTAACTTAAAAATAATGACATTAAAGGAAGTATTCAGTACTAACCCTTAACTCTGGAGGTGAAATTTTAGGCCTGAACTAGGCAGGTACGATTTAGGAGACCAGATTTCATTTACATTCAAATTAAATTTTCTAATGAATGAATGAGTTTCCAAAACAACCAGTATATTTTGCAGATATTTTTCTAGATATATAGATATGTTTTAGGAATTTTTCAAAATATATTATCTTCGAAAAAAGTAATTGCATTTTAACATACATTTCCTTCCCAAATTATATGTTACGATAAAAAATATTCTTGAAAAAGAATGTTACTTATTTTTTTAAATAAAATTTACTTTCTCAGTATACGAAAGTATATGAAAAGGAATACAATGGAAAGTTCAACAATAATATGAAAAAAAAAAACTTGCAAATGATAAAATTGGCCTTATTTTATCTGCATCATCGGTTTCCGAAGACATTTTAATAACACAATAAATAATATTGAAAAAGCATATTACTTTGTACTTTTAAAATCATATTTATTTTTGCAGGAAAAAAAGATATACAGAAAACAATATAGTGTAAAATTCAACATATAAATGAAAAAAATGAAAATGGGTAAAATTTGCCCTTTTTTTTATCGGCTTGTGTAAATTTTATAACACAGTTTTCAAGGGTATTTTAAATATACAGGTTAAGAACTAGCATAAAAATCAATCTCTAAATTCTGTATATATTTCTCTCGGTATATTAATATATTTATAATTTTTTTCAAAATACATCATGCCTTCAAAAATTAATTATGTTTGAACATACATATCAGAATTAGTTAAATGCGAACTTTCATCGAAAAACTCCCGTGAACAATTACTTTTTTCAATAAAATCACTTTCTGCGTCATTTATAAGTGTTTGGAGAACTGATTCATAATAGGGTCAATAAATCAGATGATATTTCGAGGCCTATGTTTTAGCACCATCTCATAAGCCTTGTTTATCAATGGGACACTAACAGATGTGGTATGATCTTAGATGCCACGCTAAAAGAAATAGCTGGATTATTTTTAAAAGCATCTGCTGAAACCAGTTGAAAAGTGCACGTGTATTGAAGGTCACAAAACAGGATGCTACAGGGTCAACCCATTCAATCGTACTAAAAATAAAATGTGGGTGACCGAAAGTCCATCGCTAGCAGTTTCACAGTCTGCACGTCTCCAGTTAAGGGTTAAAAATTAAAACTTCCAACATGTAATAGAAAGTGAAATGCTATAGACAACAACTTGCATTATCTTATTTTATAACATCTAAATTAGATAACATTTAAATTATCTGAAAATGTTAGGAACTACTATTAGTTTTAGCACACGTAATTGTTAGCATTAAATAACTAAAATTTCCTCATTTGATGATTTTTAGTCTTAATATTATGCTAGTACCGCATTTTCATATTTATAACTGACATATAAATAGTATTTTTTAAGTGGTTTGCCTTATGGATTACAATCTTCACTGATTCCGAAATGAGATTGGATATCTTCTACATGTATTTCAAGATTATCAATACAATTATCATAGTATGTTGAAAGTCAGATAAATATCATAATGTCTGATGTGTCATAATGTTTAACAAATCAAAAATAGTTATTAACAGATCTGCAATTTGTCTTAGATGGCGGCTAAAGGTCACGTTTTTCAAGTCAGCTTTTCTTGAACTAGTTTTGCATTTTTTAGTTTAAATGAGATTTCCCTAAATAATGTGCATGCATAATGCATGTTCGTATTTCAATAAACAAAATGAAGGAACGACGTTTCTTTTATATTATGAAATTTTATTTTGAATGTGAAAGTCTAATTTTGAACAGTTTAAACGTTTGGACTAATTCCCACAATTACAATCATTTTTTTCTTATCAAGGGCTAAAATTATTTCTACGTGAGGCTGAAAAATTTAATTTAATTAGCTACAAGAGTCATATTATATTAATAACACATACAGTATATTTATAATATTATGTGATGTAATTTTTGAGCATTGATATATTTCAAGTGTTGAATCAAATGGAATATTTGATGCAATGAGGACTATCCTGATTGAAGAAGAATATTAAACTGAAATTTAAATTAGCCTTTTTTGATAAATCATTTTACATACTTTGAATGAATATTGTTATATGGCGTTAGACGGATTGAGTAAATCGATTTTAAATTTTAGGAGATAAAAGAATTTCATTATTTTGAATATATAAAAAGAATCCTCGTTTTTATTTATATCTGAAAATACTTATAATTGTATAGTTCCATTATAAAGTTAGATTCCAGAATACAGCTTACATGTTATAAAACAATTTTTTCTGTAAATTTTTAATTATATATATAACAGGTTATTTTGTAAGTTGGAACTTTCTTCACAAACCAAAAAATATAAGATCCTTTTCAACTAATTTTACATCTGCAACGAAAGTACATAATTGTGCACTAATTTTATTACGAACTTTTTTTATTTGATATAAATCCTATAAATATTTTGAAATCTAATGTGTTTGTATTAAAAAAATTGGTAAGAGAGGCATTTAATATCTTTATAATTTAGAATTGTTTCGTGTCTTCCTGAAATAACTTTGATGTTCCATTGAATTTTATTTTACTCTTGCTAATACTTTATTCTATTTTTTAAAATCATTTTTCAAGATTTTAGCAATACGCTTGTATTAAATGTTCATAACTGTTTGTACTTTATTTTCCTTACTATTCATTTTGGATTGATCACTATTAGATCTATTTTACATATATTTAGTCCTCAATGTTAACCTAAGCAATTTTCTTGGAATATCTATGCTTTTTTTCTAAATTTTCCGATGAGATCTCCGGTTTATCTAATTATCCCTAGTTTCCTTTTAATTTATTATTTCGCAACATTAACGTTTTCCATCTCAGACCACTATTCGCTATATATGTCCACTCCTACTCCATAAAGCCATAAACCAGGGCATAATTTACATCTCTTATACAACTTTCGCATTATCCGACAATTTCTTCACCCATAAATATTGATAAGGCAATCATTTCCTACGTTTCATGATTAACGAAATTGTCGATGAATATGTATATGATTGGATGAATTATTACACCATCTGCAATTAAATGCGGACTTTGAGACATTCTGAAACATTCATGATATTAGAGAGGGTTATATCGGGTATCAATAATTATTTATGATGATATATAAGATAAGATTTTGTATATAAGATAAGATATATAAGATTTTGTAGTTTCAAATTTTATGAGAGGAAACGTTACGTTCTTCCTTCCGCAATATTGACATCTGTCATATTTGGATGAATGTCATAATGCTTGCTAAAAGATATCTAGTCCATGGAAGGCCATATGAAGATGATTTACCACTCAATAAACCATTTACAAATATGTTGTGGATAAAAAGATATGTATTTTTATACTATTTATATCACTGTAAATCAAATCTTGATTAAATATAAGAAACATATTTTTAATTGAGTGAAAAAACTATTTGTTGCTTAACCACAAATATCATTATTTATAGCCTTCGATTTATTATACAGTAGATCTATTTTTCTCCTAGAATCAGTTCATAATATCAAGCAAATTCTTAATTCATAAATCTTAGCAACTCTCTTAACATGGGGGTTTTAATTTTACTCATCAACAGAACGATAAACAGCGAATACGGATTGGATTCTTCTCGAATTTGTGAAATAGCTGCAAACTAAATGCGTAACATATTTCGAGTCAGAATAAGGTAAAATTAAATGAAACTACAAATAAATCAATAAGTGTTTGGGCGATTCTTCTTATGTTTACTCTGACACTACTTCCTTACTTTCCACCAACCTCATCCATGCTTTAAATCCAAGGATTCTGTGAATTAAATGTAGATAAAGAACATTAATTAATGACGTTACTTTTAAAGTTTCTTTTTTTAACAACAATAAAAATGTGAGACAACGACTAAAAATGTGTTATTTTGGAATTTTTTCATGCGCAAATTTAAAATTATACTAAGAAATAAATAAAAGAAAATGGAAATAAATTGAATAACAGAAAATGGGGCATTCATATTATCTTAACTATCATTTAATAGCGGGTATAATCTAGTTTACTTAAGTAATAGTTTGGATATAGATAATTCAACTCATCGTAAAAATACTTTTTAAATTTGTTTAAAAATATATTTATAAATTTTTTAAAGCATCAATTTTTGTGATATTATATATTCTTCATGACAAGGATTGAAGATAAAATTTACTCTTGACTGATTGCCTTTATAATCCAAATAAAAAATATCAATAAGAAAAACATTCACATACACTTCCAATTAATATACCTATAATTCGAAATAATTTATTTCAATCAATAAGTAAAAGTTCGATTTCAGTTGACGTATATTTAAAGAACTCCAGTCTGATTAATAATACGAAATAATTCTGCTGAGGTTAAATAACCTGAAACCAGAGGAAGTAAAATTCTATACAAGACATCAATTACACTGAAATTCCATCTACTTATAAAAGATTCGAGCATTTTCATAATGCATTCCTTCCCATATTTTACATATGCATCATTTGATTTTTTGCTTATATATTTTTGCTTTGTGCATGTCGTATAAGTCTAATTTTTCAGACACATTTTCATGACCTAACACCATTATCATTAGACAAAGACATTAATTCAATGGAATCTACGATATCATATTTATCATGTAAATACATAAGTTCCATCTGCAACTTGAAGACAACTCGCCTTTACCACCGATGATTTCACACATAAATCTCGGCAAAGCAATCAATCGGCAAAGTAATATTATCTCCAGAACGAAAAAAGTAGCCTGACGATGATTATAGACTGAATTTTTCACATTTTGGTGAAGTGATTATACGTTTCAAAAACGAAACGGAGAACATTTACGGAGACAAAATGACCATTGAGGGCAGGAACCGAAAAAAATAGAAATTACTATGTCATAGAATGAATCCATTTGATTGTCATCTAAGTTTTATTGATATTCTTTCCATCTGCTCTGAAAATACCCTAGATAAAAAAAAAGACACAAAAGGAAATATTTTCAAAAGAAAGGAAGGAAAAAAGACATTTTTACACTTTATTTAATAAAAGTAAATAAAATTATTTTTCAACATTTTGAATTGAAGTCTTGTGAAATCATATTCGAAGTTTGTTATCATTTATGTAAAATAATTATTCTTCATAAGTTTTTTTCTTCTTTTAAAAAGATAACTATTCTTATAAACATAAATTGTGATATTTTGAAAACATGACCATAACTTTAATAAGAGCCGTTACTGTATTTTATTATTTGTATTAAGTTTTGTTTTGTTGTTGTGGATTTATCGGGATATTTTTTTATAAAGATTCAATGAAATATTAAGAAGTAACTTTTTATTCCTCCTTAATGACATAGATACAATGTACCTTTAAAACTCTATTGTCATCTTAAAAATGTTAACAAATATATTTTAATACTTTTTTTATAAATTTAATAAATATAGAAAGTAGAGTACTTTGTTCCATTATAGTTTTCTTTAAAATTCATACCGTTTATAGATTAAAAACATAAGAGAATATTAATTTCATAAACCATATAAAAATTTTTTTAAGTTATATAATCAAAATAATAATTCAAAGAAAAAGGAGACGCATGAAAAGCTTAAATTTTCCATATCAAAAATACTTAAACTACTTTACATGAACAATTTAAGCACTATATTAAATATATTACAAAAAAGTTTCAACACTTACTAAAAAATTCAAGCACTAATGTTTAATTTGGAAATATAGAATAACTAAATTCCCTCATAATTTTAAGAATGTAATTAAAGAATAAAAAATGTTAAGAGAAAAAGTTTAACTTTTTTTTTTACTTTAGCTGTTATTGTAGACTTTATTTAAATATCCTGTTGTTACTTGATGCTCAAAACATTGTTTACTAAATAATAAGAACGCAATACATTAAAGGCCTTTCAATTGCGAAAAAAAAAAAAAAAAAAAAAAACGGAAGACATTTTTAAAATTAGGAAATTATAATTAAAAGTATTCTTTTTGTGGCATGATATATATGGTACGGGAGAAAAGTAGGGCAAATTTATAACCATTTTTATTTATATAGAATACATTATTTATGACTCTAATAGCAGTAAACAGATGTGTAATGGCTAAAGATAACATCGTATTATGTTAATAAAAAATTAGCCCACAAATTAGTTAATATTACTAAGGTAAAAAACAAATATTGCATTGTTTAAAGAGAAACAGGATTGAAATTACACAATAACGTTTTGTTTTATGGTTCCATTGAAAATCTACTTTTCCAAGCAATTACCTCTGTTATTTAAGCATTTGAAAAGACATAATACAAATTTTTCGATGCCTTCTACAAAGCAATTCCGTTCAAAGACGGATAACCATTCTTTCATCTCATCATCCGAGTGGAATTGTCACTTTGAAATTTCTTCTTTCATGAGACCAAAAACATGAAAATCGCAAGGGATAAGAGGGCGATCTACATTTCCTTTCTAAACTTTTTCAGAAGACCGCAAGTTTATTTTTTTGCATTGTCACGCGGGAGTATAATCCATTCAAGGGTTTACCTGACCGTTGGTTTTTTTATGTGAAATTCACAATAATTTAGCATTTAACAATAAGAAGATGCATTAATTATGGTACACTTCGGCATGAACTACGTCTCCAAGTCTTATATATCTATAAAAAGTGTTATTGTCCCTTTTCTTGCAGATGGAAGTGGCGAAAATAATAATTTTATGTAACAATAATTTCATGCAATCTCCCATGAAATTTATATTAGACTTTCTCTATTGTCATGGATCTATTTGCAAGAATTCATGCATGCGAGCAACTATTTCAGAATCAGTCGCAGTTAATGATCTTCTCGTGGTCAACGTCATCGGTATCTGCTCGTCCAATAATAAACATTTGCACTACTTCGCGACAACTTGACATGACATAGCATTTTCACCATATACATCATACAACTGCTGTTAAATTCCAATGCAGTTACACCTCCTTCCTCCCAATAAAGAATCACTGCAAGCATTTACAATGAATCACTTTTAGCTCTCTAGACATGCTTCCGGCTGATTAACAGAAGAAGATAAAATTGCCTAGTGAAAGCCGTCACATCACACAATAAAGGTAAGTAATTGAAGTGTTGCCACACAATTTCATCAGAATAACCTATGATCAAAATTTTGTTTCGAAACAGGGACAGTATTTACCTTATTGGCCAAAGCAAAAATGTAAAGAAAAAATCAGTAAATTTGTTTGCATATATCTATAGATTTCAGCATCTAGATAAGGTTGATGTATATTAATACGAAGGAAAGTAGTATAAATTCGCATTTAATGAAAGGATTTATTTGAAAAACGTAAATAAATGTGCGTTTTAATTAGAAATAAATTATCCTTGTATTTAATATTTATAACATGAGTAAGTCTGTTTACATTAAAAACTATACACATGGAGGCAAACAAAGGGGCAAACAAAAACGAAAAAAATATAATTTCAGAGCAGTGAAAGAACAATGTATTTCCCTCTAAATCAAGACTACGTCTTCTATTAGTGTATAATTTAATTTTATATATTAAACCATCAGAACAGAAATGCATAGATTGAAGCCTAAAATAATCTTGCATCAAATCTTAAATAAAGAAAACGTTAAAAAAACATTAAATTTAAAAATAATTAAAACCAAATAACAATTCATTTTCTATTAAAACTATGTATCTTCACATTGCCTTGAATTGCAACTTTTTATATACAAATTCTTTGGATATTAGATAAATAGTCTCTAAGTGTGTCAATTGAAACTAAATGAGCGTAAAAAAGGCTTCATTGCAGTTAACATTGTTTAGTGAAACCGATTTTCTGATCCGTTTGAATTAGATAAAGATGAATTATGTATCTTTCTAAGAATATATAATTAATTTACCCAAATCCTTCAGTTATCGAAAGGACTTCTCTTTTGATACATATGTGTGTGAGAGAGAAACAGCAAATAGTTTCATAGAAAATTAAAAGCATTACAAATAAAAAACACTAATAAATATTGAAAGCTTTGCTGTAAAATTGATGTAGCTCTAACCTTAGGGGATTTGGAGTTATGTGTACTATCACTTAATAAAAGAAAAACCTCTTCATTCGGTGCCAGAAAGATGTAACTCAAATCGTTAGTTCTCGCTTTACTCAAGCTATAGGGTTGTCTGTCTCATTAACGCATTACAGAGATAGCTCGTAGTGATACTGCCATTTCTCACGCTGAATGTACAAGAAAAGAAGAAAATGTTTTGCTATCCTGTGGGTATACTGGCATCATGGAGAAGATAAGTTAAAAGTTTGTTGTTATTAAAGTTATACAAAGGATGATTTCCAATCTCGCTGACTTGTTAAAATGTTTCTTTCTGAAAACTCCCTTCATCATTTTTAATGGCAACAAACATAATTTATGAAGAAACATAGAGTTTTTATGAGAAATCCCAAAATATACAGAAAGCATATTATGTAGATAGATAGTTCAAATATTCTGTAGCAAGACAAGAATATTCGACAGCCAAAACATTAATCTATTAATATTAAACAACTATCCATTAATATTATTCAACCATCTTACTCTCATCTTTCAAATACAATAAAGAAATTTGCTTCCTTTTAAAAGCAATTAGCAACTTCTTAGATAAATGTCGCTCCAAGTCTCTGCCTAATATCATCCCTTAAATGGATGTATTTGATATATTGTTACGAAATATTCAATTCTTTAAGTATGCCTGTAAAGCTAACGGGTTCGTGTTTAGTAGGTAAATGGTGTGAAAACAATCAGAAAACCACAGTAAAGAAGGACGCCAAAGTTTATTGAACACAAAGACACTAATACAACAATGATAAATACACAGATGAGACGCACACTAGGCAACACATATCAGTACATTACAGTAAATAGTAGCCCACAATTAGTAATTGATCACAGCACTCAAAGCGACCAGGCAGAATTCAACAAACCGAGGAATTGCACGTAGCTTCATTCTACTGCCACTCCAAACGTAACGTCTGCAATTCTTCACTGTGTTCTTGTTTTATATGTATCCAATTTCCTTCCCACCACTGGCTACTCCACACATTACACGATGCTGATAATACATGAAAAGAAAGGACTAGAGACATTGCTCAATTCAATAATCGCTTGAATTCCGCAAAAAGCTGGACTATTCCGCCGTTGCTTCGTAATCCTCTCGACGACTTCAACTAATTAAGATTTCCTTCTGCTTTAAACTGCAGGTCTTTTTACAGTTCCTGGAAGCTAATATTGACGAATTGCCAAAGAAAAAAATATAGACATTTTAGAGAATTGTCGACGTTTTATATTTTGGCAATTAGTCAATAATTTTTAATTACTCAGTTTTTAATAAAAATTAGTTAGCCTGAAAAAAAAAACAGATTAAAGCAAAAAGAAGAAAACTAAATCTTGAAAAAAAAAGGAAGAGCTTTATTGAAATATTGATTCATTCTTCTTCTAATATATTCATAAAACGAACGAAAGCAGTAATAATTCTATAATCCTTATTTAATTCAAGAACCATTACTGGATAAATTACTTTTAGTTTGGAGAAAATGAAGTTTAAATTCCGAGATTGAATAAAATATGCATAGAATGCATTCCACTTTCTCTTAAATTGAATACTTGCGAATGAATCATCATATTTTCTTTTTTTGACAGAGTGATCCTAAACTATCCAATTAAACCATTTAAGTTTTATTTTTAAAATTAGCCTTGAAGGATTAATTTTCTTAATGAGCTCAGTAATTCTAATAAATTATTTCGCCGCTACCATCATAAATAAATTATTTTAACTTCCTTTTTTTCTAAATGCAAGAGGGATTCTAAATCTCTTTTATATGAGAAATGTGAGCTTAAAAATGCGTCCATTAATCCTCAGAAATCCTGTCAATAAGTGAAATTCTGGCACACATTAAAAAAAAACTGTTCGACGAAACTTAAGTTTTGCCATCTGAATCTTCTTTCTGATTAAAATCGATCTACATTACTTGCTATTTTTTAAAGTTGAGGAGGAGAATCTGTCAAGGTTTAAAAGAAAAAAAAACTTTCCATAGAAAAAGGAAAATATTTATAATTTGGTTCAAATTTTATATTTTTTTCCTTGAATCAAATTATAAAGTGAATTAACTACTCAGTCATACTCTGAAAAACTTATATCTAATTTTTAACGTAAGTGACTACATTATAAATATGTTTTTTAAGAATATAAAATCAATAAAATAAACATAATTTCAAATTTTTGCTGAAAACGGATTTAAAAAAATCTATATCAAATATTATCAGATAAAAGCCAAATGATGCTTGAAAGTTAGGAAAAATACTATTCATTTCGACAAAAAACCTGATATAAATCTAAAAGCTTTAAGTTTAGAAGTTTATCACATGAGTTTTCAGTTTTTTTTTCTTCAACGCACTAGAATTCGTTGCTTTCAATGAAACTTACAAATGAATGACCATTTTGGCAGTTAACAAATGAAGAAAAATATTCAGATGGCTAAATGTTGTTTGATTCAGGAACTTGAGTTCCCTTACGAAATTTATCTTCGAATGCGAAGGAAGATGCAATGAACAAAACCTCTAAGCAAAGATCATTCGCTAATTTAGCTGGATCTTAAACTTGTTAGATAGTTAATTTCTTATCAAAAGATTTTTTCCTATGACAAAGTAACAAAATCTCAATTTTTTTTTACCACGTCAAAAATTTATAAAACATTACCATTGTCGCATTCTGTTTGTTCTCATTATTGCTGTTTAGTATGCTGTTGGTGATAAGATCACGGTTTGTTAGTTAAAAGGTTTTAACAAAATAATAACTTCGCAGTAGTTACAATGACTGAAATATGGGACTTTGAAGGGTACATAAAAAATCTTCAATTAATGATAGCAAAATTTAAAGAAACAGGCTCATTTTCACAGAAGCAATTGAAAATTATTCTTCAAGTGGAAGAAGATAACGTTTCTCATTTACCAGCTTGTACTAATGTGAATTGTGAGACAACAAAGTTAAAGATACCTCATTTATAATTCCAGGAGGTTGTACGGTATGCCATCCTGTATCATTCGTACAAGTTTCAATTTCTGCAAAGGTTGATTCTATAGGAATTTTAGATTCTACATCGGTTCTCTGTTCAGTTTCTTGTGTGTTATACAGCTGATTTAATATCTTCTGGTTCACCTTTAAATATCATCTTGTTAGACGAATAATACCTTCGTTTGGCCAGTTCTATGAATACTCACACAGCCCGAATGCGGGAACAAAAAATTTGCATTCATTTTTAAATGACCCATATTATTCACCAAAAGTAAAGGAGTAGTGTGTGTTCAGTTCATCATTTATTCTCGGTTCATATTTCGTAGACCAGGGGTCCCCAACCTCTGACTTGAGAGTCTCATGCGGCTTTTTTGATGTACAGCTGCTGTTCTCCAGTTCCATTCGAAAAATTAACAAATCTAGCCCTTAAAAAAAGAAATATTTCTTTCAACAGCTTCTATTAATATAATCGTTAATTATAAATCACTACGCTTAACATGACAGTAATGAGATAAATTTGAACTATTGTTTTGTTCTTAGAGTTGAGATTTCTTGTAGAATGTTTTTCTTTGTGCCAACTGCATTTCATTTCATTCATTGATTAAAAACACACACCGAACATCCCTAATTGGAAGAAAAATGGCTATAAAAACACAACTTTGTGGTACTAAATTTTAATTCTTTAAGATTTTGAATTTACAGGTGCACAATGAAACTAAACCTAAAACTGCAAGGAAATGACAATCTAACCAACGCCTTGCTTAAAAAAGTAATTTCTTTTTAAAAAATACATCTTTTTGATGGAGATATGGAGAGCGGTAAATTACTTGACTTAAAAATTCTGAAGCAATAACGCGTTGAGATCAATGCAACTATTGACACATATTTCTTCAGCATAATTTTAAAAAAGATGAAGGATGGATTCACTAAGAGATTTGAGCAATTCAAAAGAAACAAAAGTAATTCTCGCATTCTTAGTAAACCCTCTCCCCATAAATACAAATGAGATTAACATTAAGCCATTTAAAATTAATACTGGGTATTTTCAAATTCAGTTGCTAGATTTGAAAACCAATGACTTGTGGAGTGGCAAGTCCATAGAAGTCAAAGCAAGTTAGAATAGTTGGAGGCGCAGAAATACATGCACATCGAACAGAACAAGTGGACATGAGTGGACAGAACAAGTCCTTTTTATACGACACATGGAATAGTCTTTCAGAATACTTCAGTGAGGTGAAAAATTTGGTATATGGATTGCTGAAGATATTCGGGTTGACACATTCGTGTGAACAAGCGCTTTCTTGCATGAATATAGTAAAAATTAGAGTGGTATGTCTGCCTTCAAAAAAATCTGGAGCTGTGCTTGAAACTTCAAATAACAAGCTATAAGCCAGATTTAATCAACCTTTCAAAAGGTATGCAAAGTCAATGCTCCTAATGATGCAACTATCTTTTATATTTTTATACTAATGAAGATTATTCTATATTTAAAGCCATTTATTTTAAATCAAAAATCAAATAAGACAACTTTAATATTAATGAATATTATAATATGAAATCAAAAAAATATTATTATATTAAATCGATTTAATAAATCTTTTAAAAAACTGGAAAATTTTATAAATTATTGCTTTTTTCTCTTCCATTTCAAAAGGCTGCCGATTCCTGTTCTAGATGAATTAAGAGGTGGAAGTTCAATAACACACTCACCAAGCAACGATATGATATGTTGTTACTGAATAATATTAATCCGAGACTGCAAGTGCATATTTGTCTTTTAAACGTAATTTCGACGCAATAGGGGCTCCTCCACACTTTAGCCGTTATGTTTAGGATGTCCTCGAAATTCCCTCACTAAAGAACTTGTATTAACCGTCACTCGTATAAGTTGTTGTTTTCCTGATTTCCGACATCAGGCTTTTCTACTTTTAACATAAAAGCATTTGAAACGTTAAGTAAGTCGTGATAATCTAAGAACTCTATCTGATCTTAAATTCAACGTTTTGCAGCATGTTTGAAACATTTCCCAGAGCATACTGGGGTCAACGATTTTGGATAGTAACTGAATATCATGATTTTTAAATTAAACATGCTTTGATGTAATTATTTTTTAAGTTTTGCAAATGTATGCCAAATGGATTGTTTACTAGAAAAATGCCTTTCTCCGAGAAAATTTTGATTTAAAAAATTTCAAACAGATTCCCATTTTTTCATTATGTCTTCACAATATATAACTATCTGAAAAACAATTTCTTCTGTGGAGAATAATCAAACAGTACCAATAAGAACTTATTGCATTTTGAAAAGGAAGAAGGTTAAATTAATTTAGAATTATTTATAAACTACAAAAAATTCCGATTTTAATTCAGGCTTTATTTCAACTAGAAAAACAACTGTATAATTTTTAATGGTATAAACAAGTTTGAACTACTATTAAATTCTGACTTCTTCCTTTGAGTTGAAGACAAGTTATAAACCAGCTTCAGCTATGTAATAATGTAAGCATATTTCAAACATTCTCATTAAATTTTACTAGAACAAATATATGCTGCGAACTTTATTTTGAATTATATCTTGAATCACTCGAATCTGAAATTCATTATGCCTTTATACCATCCGTCTCAAAGCATGAAAATTAGTTTACTAATTAATCCAGCTGACTTATTCGCTAGGACTCCTTAATGCATTTTGGCGTAGTAAGCTTGTGATGAATAATTAGCTATGCATACTCAATTGCTCGTGTGTAAACACAATTAATATGATTATATATAATATGTGATTATACATAATGCATTGTACGCTGAATATAATGTGTAGTATAAAATGGCTTTCAGTGTCAGATTGAACTGCTAACTATTATCGTTATATTTCAACCTAATTTGTTATATTTTGATTAAAAAGTGCAAAATATTTTTCTGGGAATACACCGGAAACAAAAATTTATTAGAATATAGTTTGTTACTTTTACAAAAAGTCAAAACCTTTCTTTCAAAATTCGAATATTTGATAACTGCATATTACAAAAATAAAAGCTTTTGAATTGAAAGTTGTATGAAAAAAATTAGTTAAAAGTTTTTTTGTTTATTTCTGAAGCCAGAGTGTATTTTTCATCTCTACTTTTTTATATTTCTTCTTCTTTTATATCTTCATCTGTTTTTCTTTTGTTTTGTTCCACCTAATAATATTTTGCAGGTTCCAAAAATTTTTTATACATCAAAATATGTTATATACCTGAAAAATTTTAAGAGGCGAGTTTAAGATTACTTGATATCTAGAATAAAATAAAATTTCAAAAACATAAAATTTCCATCTAAATTCTATCAACCACATTGATACTTGATAATTATAAAATAATAAATGTATTTTCAAAAATATAAATAAAATGGAAATATTTTATTAGTGGTTTTCAAAACGTAAAGATTCTATAATAGTTAGGATTACAGACAGCTACTATTATATTCAATGTTATGCTGAGCACATTTTATTTTATCATTCTAGTTTCTTAAACAATAAACGAAAATCTTAGTTGTATAAGTAGTCAGAAGAAGTTAAGATTTTGTTATTGAAAGAATTGTGGTTGTTGAAAGAACTGGTGTTTACATGATTGTCACATTTTGTCCGGACATTAAAGTGGAGTTGTCAGTAAAATTTAATCGTGATCACTTCAAATAGCAAAGTATGAATGTACGATCAAATATCTTACGTATTTCTTATCATGATTTTATCTTCCTTAATAAGCTAAAAAGATCTATCATTGATATTTTGAAAAAAGTATCGTATGTTTTAAATTCACTTTTGCTTATTTTGAAATACCTGAATCTAATACTATAATACGAGGAATGGTTGCCAAGTCGAAAATCGCCCCAGAATTAATAAACTCCGGTAAACTTGGGGGTCTGGGGTTTTTGGCCACGAGGAATCGATTGGCGCCAGTTTTGAAGCGCTACGGTCGAGCAGTTCGGAGTTACAGATAGGATATTTTCAAACTTTATTAGTTCGCCATAATGGCTACTTAAATTTTCAAGCGGTAACGTGCTGCCATCTATAGCCAATATGGCGAACTAATAAAGTTTTATGTTTATGCTGTTATAGGTTTATAATATGTTTCTTATGTATGTATATATGTTTGGTTTTTCTAAATAAATTTGTCAAAAATATTGAACTTCAACACACTTTAATCTTTACCTTTACTTTACCTTTGTATAGAATAGTTCCCTTTCCAAACTCCAACTTTGTTTAGAATAGTTTACAATGGTGCACTTTAACCGGTTATCTTTTCACCAATGGTTTCACAAATTTTCTTATGGCATGTATTGTTTTGATAGCTTCGATACCTGTTTTCTCCGAGCGGAGCTCGGTCACCCGCTGGTCATAACAAAAACGAACTCCTTTTCAGATAAATTCGAATTATTTACTACTTCTATTCCTTTGAAAGAAAAAAAATACATTTTTTGAATCTTAATCGAAACAAATGAAAACAGCCCCTGTTATCCTTTATTGAAAAACACGACAACTATGTAACATTTAGCTCCATATTTTTATTAAGAAGTTCCAAATATTCCCAAAGTCAATGTTAAAAGCAGCAACTTTATTCTACAAAGAAATGATGTTTGATTGCTCATCAATTTCAATAACTTTACTGTTACTAAACATAATCATTAAACCTAAACGTATTATCCTATGAAACAAGATGCTGAAACCTCTGTAGTTCTAAATTAATTTTTCTACAATGTATACTAAGGAAAATTTATTCAGATTAGACTTGTTAAATTAGTTCATGTTTCATAATATGTTTAATGAAAATTATTTCATTAAAACTGTAAGCAAAATGATTAACAAAGGTTGCTTTAAAACTGTTGTAGAGACAGGCGTGCATTGAATAGTAATCATATTATCTTTCCAAATTTTAGAGAAGGAAGTTTGTAACTTTATATCGTCTTTCAAGTTTCGATTTAAAGCGGTAGTTATGTTTAATTTAGGCTTCATTTATTTTAATTTCTTCACAATGATTAAAGTCATCTCTTTCAATTTGTTGATAATGAGTTGCATATTTTAGGGAGAAGGCAGTTCATCATCCAAGTAATTTAATCAGCAAGCAGGTTAGCTAAGAGAGTGACATCATTGTTCTTAAACTTTGGCACACTGCAAATGAATTCTTGCACACAGTTACTGCATTTAAATGTGGAGAAACTTTTTTTATAATCAAAATTCTTTATTATCACAGCACATTCAATGAACTGGCAATTGAAAAAAAAAATGTTTTGAGTTTTATTAAGAAAAGCAGTACCCACGTGATGCATGTTGAATATTAGCAAAATCAGTACTAGAAAAAAATATTAAAAAAGTTTAAAAACAAAATAGAAATACTTTAGATGATTTTTATAATAATGAAGTTACCTAATAAAATAAACAGTAAAAAATTGGAAATGTTCTACAAATATAGTAAGAACTGTAATTAAATTTTAGCAAAGAAAAATATAGAAGAAAGGGTGAATTTGATCTAATCTCGTAAATGAGAATGCGTGAGAAGAAAAGTCCATGTGGATCATAGTTTTTCTATTTCTTACGGTTAGATAGTTGTGACAGATTAAGGGATTAAATTAAAAGAATGACTTAATTTCAAAAGGTTCTGACAGATCTATACGTACAATAAGCTAATACTTTGAAAGTACATAAGTGATCCTATATGGAAACATACTTTTTATCAGGATACAGGGGTTTAAAACCGAGCTAAAATCATCTCTAATTTGATGGAATGTAAAACTGAGCTGTGGTAAAAATCTTTAATGATAAATACCATATAACCCATTCTAGCTAAAATATGTCAAACTTACCAAAATCTTGTCTGATCACATCAGCGATTGAAAGGGTCTAGAATAAACCAAATCAGAGTTCTAGTGCAAGATAAGTTGTTTTTTTATTTGAAATATATCAATAAAATGTGGGGTTTTCAAAACAAGTATTTATTGGAAAGTTCACAAATGAAAGGATAGTGGGTAAATGAAACAGAAGTAAATCCACCAACTGGAACTCTTTCGAATATGATGTCTGTCAATTTGTTCCCATCGTTCGTTTATGACTTGCTAAAAATACTTTTCTACTTTGGATTTAAAATATGATTTTCTGAACTTAATTAAAGTTGAGAAGCTTGAAGTTGAGCAGAAATTAAAAAATTAAGAGTGATAAAGATTTTTTGCGAGATTTTCATTTTAACGAATGTCTATTTCAGAGATGTATTGCATAAGAAAGACAAAATTTCTCACGAACTAAAACTTTCATATTGTTTAGTGCTTGCTCATCTAAAAATTGGTGCAATTAGTCCGTTTACTGTAAGTTTGAAGTATTCTAAGAAAAACCACAGAAATAAATATACAAATCAGGACCTGGAGGGTTAGATATAAAAGGTCCCGTAATGATTATTTGCTATTTAAATGTTGTAACTTCTCCTTTTAAGAAATTCGACTATTTAAAAAACATTTGCTATCGGTACGAAATTTTTTAATATTTATTACTATTTCTTATAGTTCTGACTTTTTTCTTCCTAAAAGAGTTTGTCTTTTTTAAGAAAACGTAGACCTGATCTATCATCCAGGAGAATTTTAAATCTATTTTTTCAGCCAAAATTTCTTTAACTTCAGTTTCTCAAATTAAAATTTTTATAAAAACTCTCCACCGTTAACTCAATATCTCAAAAACTAACATCGCTAATCACCTAAAAGTTTCAGCGTGTGTTTTTAATAATATGGGTAATGAAATTAACCATAAGTTTTATTATTGGGGAAATACTTTTTAATTTAAAAATGTTTATTAAAAATTAAATTGTAAATTTATGGAAAAATATTTATGTATACATATAATTTTACTTATAACTTCTTTGCATGCCAATTTTTTTCTCATATTTTGGTTCATTTCATTTATCATTATATTCTATAACTTATGTACCAGGAAAAATAGCATTACTGAATAACAATATTGTGCAGAACATTAACAGTTTTTGGTTAAGTTTCATCAAAATTTACTATAAATTTTTCTATTTTTGCTAAATATATTACATTTTCAAATATTGTTTGGTATTTATAGTGTTTATAATTGACACATACATCTAATAACCATAAATAATATAATACATCTAAAAATCCTAAATAGATTTTAGAAATTCAAATTTTTCAAAATTTTTCCTTAGAATGTGAATAAATATCCTAATTATTATTATTTTATTCTTATCTTTGGGTATATTCCAATGTTTAGTACCAACCCACCACCAAATCATGTCAAATTCTGGAATTTGGTGATTTTATTCAGTTTATATTTGGGATAAAGAACTTTTCTCTCTGTGAACGACAATCAAAAAGAGTACTAAGTCGCCAAAGATTGTAACTTCGTCTTGAAGTTCATTGATCTTCTTAGACATAATTTTCAGAAATGCTTGGAGAAAAATTCTACTAAAAATAAAGAAAAACTTTTTTATCTTTCCAATATTATGGAAAAAATCAGCATTAATATGGCTTTTTCCAAAATATTGGAGAGATAAATAAGTTTTTCTTATTTAAAATGTCTTGCCGGGTTTTCCTTAGAGCGAAAATTAAATGAAAAATGCAATACGATACATATTTAAATTTTGAAAACAAAGAAACTGATAAATTTTTAAAATCCCTCGGACATTTAGGTTTTATTAATTGTGGAATCAGGTGAAACGATGCAATTTTTCAATTACATACCAATGATATTTTACTAGGAGCTTTCATTATATTCATAATCTCTTTTAACATTTTGTAGTGTTTATAGAAGTAAAAAGAATCGGTAAATTAAAAAAAGCTGCAATTACTGTTAAAAAATAAAATAATGACTGAACGATAATTAAATTGGACAATTAATTCTTAAGTTAAACGTTATTGAATAATAATTATTTCATAAAAAATTTATAAAATATAGAAATAAAGCACAATAATTGTTTTAGAGTTAAATAAAAGTAGGCTGAATAATGAAATTATTTAAAAATTAAATAATAAAAAAAGGAAAATTATATATAAATTCAAGACAACTCGTAATTCAATTTAAGACAATTCGTAGGAATTCAGAAAATGTATAATTTAGGAATCTAATTGTAACTTAAATTGACAATAAATCGCCAAATGTGACAATCTTCTGCACATTTTCTAATAACCCTATTTTAATTAGTTGAAATTATCTCTGGACCAACAATCTTTATCGCTAAAAATAATATTTCTACTTATTTGATTTATTTCTTTAAAAAAAACCGTTCAGCGAGTTAAGATCAGACACTGTGATTTCCAAGCGAAAAACTACAACACCAGATAATATATCATTAAAGATATATATAGTGAAAACCGACTTCAAAATAAAACTGCAATGACATATGATAGATGATGGGAAAACCATATTCTGTAAGTCGACTCCAAAATATATGAAAAATATCCCCTATTTGTTGCCTATGCACTTTTAAAATTCAACTATTTGTTCCCTGCAAATTGATTTAAAAACCTCCAGATAAAACAACATCATGTTCCCTAATGACAATAAGAGTTTAAGAAAATTCTTATAGCAATACGTCAGTTCTATCATATCAAACATGGATCAAGTAAATATCTCTTTAAAAAAATTAAGATGATTATGTGGAAATGTCAGCAGAATCCATAATTGGGAAATCTTAATCTTTTGATAGATCATTATAATCTGATGTCGAAATTGGAATTCTGATTTAACGATGATCTGGTATTCTAGATCCAAGGAGATTCAGAATCCTTAAGATCCTAAAAAGAAACCAAATATGTCTTTTCATTTGTAATTATTTGCCTAAAATTATCATGAGCCTGAAGATACAACAACATGAAATCATATTAAATATTTTTCTAGAAACTAATAAATGTTATATCTAGTACAAGTCACAAATGCCATCGCTATCTTTTTATGTTGAACTAATAAGAATGTATTAGTTCAACATAAAAAAAAATTGAGAAAAGCAACTTAATGAAATAAATATCACAAAACGAATTTTTTTCTTCCTTTTTCTTGTCTGAAAAGTATCTGATTATTTTTTAGTATCTGAATACTTACTACGCAAATGAAGAATTGAAAAATATTTGATTAATAGATCATTCAATTTGTATAAAAGTTCAAACAATGTTAATAGAAAGTCTTTTCTAACCCATCATTCAATTTATCTTGTTTATTTATACCCATCACTCTAAAATTAGTTTCAGGCATAAATGCTTTCGTTTAGATTCATTCATTCATTCATAAAATAAGAATTATAAGAGAAAAGCACGTCGATTTTAATTCGAAAAGTTTTCTTAATTTTTCAGAAATGATGAAAATGTCGGAAATAAATCATCCTAAAACAGAAATCAAAGTACTATTTATTAATTTTCTGAATGTACAAATAAATGTGAAAATCTGAAATATTATTTGGGGACACATAGCAACAATATTGCCCAATTTTGTTTTATATATGCATATAAAACGTTGTATCTTCATTAAACGAAATAGCATAGCTTGCAAAATTCCTTTTCTCATCATTTGTAATCAAGCTTTGGTACAAATATATAATTAAATATCAATAACAATATATTAAATATTTTTACTTAATCATAAATTTAAAATTCTTTTAAAGTTTGTTTTGTAAAATCTGAAGCAAACAAGTAATACATAAAAAAAATTTAAATTCAATTCTTACTTATTTTATTATAATATTTATGTATATCATATTATTTTTAATCAGGTCAAATAGATAATTAAATATCAACACCAATATATTAAATACTTTTAATCAATTATAAATTTAAAATTCTATTAAATTTCAATGTGTAACATCTGAAAAAAGTAAGTAATATATAATGAATATCAATTCAATTAATACTTCTTATAATAATTATATATTATAATAATAAGAAAATAAGAATTCTTATAATATTTATATATATCTAATATTATTTATGATGGGGTGTAATCTCAGAGCTTGGCAACAAACTTGGTGACCTTAACGACCAAAGAGTAATTGCTGCAAAATTTTAATTAATTAATCATTGTTTGAAAAAAAATTTCACATCAAGTGTCATCTATTACAAATTTTAAAAAATGTGTTTGAAATTGAATGGTTAAAATATTATATTAACGATTGAAGATTTGAAACTAACAGTAGAAATTGAAAATTACAATACATATAGTTTTATTTACGAACTGAAGTTGGGATAGTTTTGGATTTAGCATTCAATACTTCATCATTGTTACTTTTTAATCCAATTTCACTTTAATATTCGGATGGTGAAAAAGCTAACATTTTTGCAATTCAACATCGGGTGTTTGCCACAGAATCATCAAGTTCTTCTTTTGTGTCCTGAAAATATAATCGTTCAATCTATTTATTAAATTTTGGGCGAAATAGAGTAGTGGAAATTTACTTACGCATCTTCATGTTAACTTGATAATTTAAAAATACAAGGACAGGAAAAATAAAATTTGACACATATCATTTCTTTGCAAGAAATGTGTATGCCCAGTTTCTGGACCAAATATTTCAAAGTGCTTAACATTTGTCGCTGCAAAGTTTTGAGTGACGCTGAAAAGTTATACGAATGTGATAACGCATCTAATCTAATATTATAGATGTGAAAGTTTGGATGGATGGATGGAGGTTTGTTACTCAATCCTCCAGAATGGCTGAACAGAATTGACGGAAATTTAACACAAACATTATAGTCAGAAATGGAACATAGACTACTTTTTATTCCGGTTAATTGAGTGATTAATTTTTTATTAATTAAAAACTAACTTTCGCGCCAAAAAGCTGAGGCCAAATCACGCCAAACATGAATAAGGCTAAAGTTGTTTTTTTTTCAAACAGAAATGACGTTAAGGTTAGAATAGTTTCGACCGATTATTTCACACGATTTGTTAATTAATCGATCTTTAGTATTCATTCTGAAGTACTTTTAAATTAAAAGAAAACATAATAAAAATAATAAAAAATTTCTAATCTGCATTGCGTTACCCCAATTGGTGTAGAAAAGCCAGACATATGTGTTACGCTATCTGGCAATGAATTTTAACTCGTGATTGTTGACAACTGTGTTTTCATTTAAATTAAAAGTTCTAAAATTATGTGAATAATACTTTTGTAGCTATCTCAACCTCAATCAATAAAATGCATTTGAGAGGACTTGATTCGCTGTTTTGTTTTATTTTGGATATACAATGTAAATATTTTTTTAAAACTTCAGTAATGAAACTTTGTTCTTAAATTATATTTATGTTATATATTTTTTGCATATGCTTATACTTTTAAATGTATCGTTTTTAGGTTAAGTTTATTTTTCTGATTTGCCATTGTTTGATAGTTTTTTATACATATACATTAAAATTTCCATATGAACGGATTCGCGGGTAATAGATCGTAATTACATAAAGATTAATAAACGACATTTGTTATTTGATGTATTGTCAATGTTACAGCCAATTTTCACTTGTCTAAGACTTTGGCTCTTAAATCATTTGAATCAATGTCGATGAAATTAGAAGAATTTCTTTTAAGCTTCATGGCTATCTGGAAGAAAAAAATATATCAAATATTTTGTTAAATAAAATATGTTTTTTTTTTTTTTAATTCAGAAGCCATAGTCAGAATATAACAAAAACATTCTTGAGAATGGAATTTTTTTTTGTGATAATTTATTATATCGAATAACGGAAAATAATTTGCTTATTTTCAATGCCATAATCGTATTCATATATATATATATATATATATATATAATGTCAGTAATTCTCAAATAATATTATCAATTTTTTCTTAAAAAGTTTTAAATCGATGTGGTTCAAAACTATGAAGAAAATTTCTTTTATTTCTACTAATAAATTTTCAGAAATTAATCAAGTAAGATTTAGAATATTGAATAGTTTATTTTTCGTTTCTTAAATACGTAAAAGGAAGAAATTTTCTTCTATCATTTACCTTTCTTTTAAAATCTAGAGTAATTGGAAATTGATGTGGACTTTATTCTTTATTCTATTTAAGTACTGGAAATTCGAATTTATGAGTTTATAAGAAAATCTTTATAAATGAGAGTGCACAGAAAATTTATGACTGAAATATATATGTATAAGGAAAACACTTTAAAATGATTATCAATGTAAATTAGATAATGATTTTAATGCAATTGTAATTAAATACTGAAGTCGAACCAAACTTCCATGCTTATACTTGTTATTATTTTCTGTTATGTTACCTTTTGCATGCAAATCCAAAGAATAATAAAAGGGACTTGAAAACCTATTTTAGACATTTTCTTATTTACTTCTTGGATTCAAAATTTTATGTGGTTTTAAAAATACTTAGATAGACATTTATATAATTGTCCATCCATTAAAACACTGGTATTATTGAGTTATGAATCATGTCCACGATGGAATAAAGACACGCAGGTTTCTTTTTTACCCAAAGTCTGACAAAGTTGCCCCAACTTTGCACTATATATATATATATATATATATATATATATATATATATATATATATATATATATATGCATATATACACTGAAGTGACAAAAGTCATGGGATGCAATATGCAAATATACAGATGGCAGTAGTATTGCAGCGAAAAAGTATAAATGCGCAGTTCGTTTTCCAGAGCTTTCATTTGTGTTCAAGTTATTCATGTGAACAGGTGTTTCGTGATTTATGGCGGCACGACGAGAATTAACAAACTTTGAACGTGGAATGTTAGTTGGAGCTAGACGCATGGGTCATTCCATTGCGGATATCGTTAGTGAATTCAACATTCCGAGATCCAAAGTATCAAGAGTGTGCCGAGAGTATGAAATTTCAGACATCACATCCCATCATGGACAGCGCAGTGGGCGACAACCTTCACTTAACGACCGAGACCACCGACGTCTGTGTAGAATGGTCAATGTTAATAGACACGCAACACTTTGTCAAATAACTGCAGGAATCAATGTGGGACGTACGAGGGACGTGTCCGATAGGACTGTGCGGCGAAATTTGTCTTCCTTGGGCTATGACAGCAGAAGACCGACTCGAGTGCCTTTACTGACAGCACGACATCGCCTGCAGCGACTCTCCTGGGCTCGTGAGCATATCGACTGGTCCCTAGACCAGTGGAAAACCGTGGCGTGGTCAGATGAGTCACGATTTCAGTTGTTACGAGCTGATGGTAGAGTTCGAGTGTGGCGCAGACCCCACGAAGCCATGGACCCAAACTGTCAGCAAGGCACTGTTCAAGCTGGTGGTGGCTGCATAATGGTGTGGGCTGTTTTTACATGGCATGGACTCGGTCCTCTGGTGCAACTGAATCGATCATTGACTGGAAATGGTTATGTTCAGCTGCTTGCAGATCACTTGCAGCCATTCATGGACTTCACGTACCCACACAAC
>JAPMOQ010020204.1:531598-554984 GCA_026543055.1 Argiope trifasciata | reverse complement strand
CATTATTTGGTTCTTATTCAATTACCTTTCATTTTGTGAACTTTTGCTTGTAATTCTGAATTGAGTTTTAATTTCGTTTTCGACCTAGTTGGTTTCATTTTAATTTTGTTGATCAAGAAATGGATTTTGATTGTTTTATAATTTTATGATTATATATATATATATATATATATGGTGTTTGCAGTAGAATAAACTACTTTACCCTAAGTCGGCATAAAAAAGATTCTTAATAATGATTTTGTCCTCATATTTTTGAGCGGTATATTATTGAACATCAGATTTTTTTTCTACTGATTAATGGATTTTTTTAGAAACTTACTTTTTTTCTTTAATTATTGGCTGACATATTTTATGTACCGTTTATTAAATCCTAATTTTTATCTTCTATAAATGGTAAAATAAGATGGACAATCTAGAAACATTATACTTTGCATCCAAGTTTTAAGTTAAGCCTGTACATTTTTTCAAAATTTCAGACTAATGACTAAATGAATCATTTTGCTGTTAGTCTAGTTTCGTTCAGATTACGCTGAATACGAATAGAACTGAATCTAAACTGGATTTTTTAAAAGAAAATTCGGTCAATAGTCGGGGCATTACAAATGAAAATTGATAATATATTTTACTACATTAATTTTCTAGTTTTCTAACAGATAATTTTAAATGTAACTTCATAAATTGTCTCAATCCTTTTTCTTTCTCAGTTCTTCATCCATTTGACAGGTCAATTTTAAGTATTGATCACTGCAAATTTATGAACAGGACTTCGAGCTTCTTTCTAATTCAGGGCGTCATTCATTTTAAGAAAATATTTTTCAAGCGTCAAACTAACATCATATTTGCATTTCTTTTCCGCAAATTTCTTGAAACATGTCAAATGGCAAACTAAAGTAATAAATTTGACGTTAAATATCCTAAGTAGCTCTTTATTTTTTTTTCAATTCTTGAAGTCATGCAGATTAATTTCGAAAGGATCAATATTTTTCTTGTTTTTTTTTCTTCATCTTGCTATAGGATATGGTGTTATAATTTAAAAGAAATCATGATATATCATATATTTCGGATTAACGATTCATGATAATAGATGAGCTTTTTACCCAAGGTTGGAAAGTGTTATGTTTACCTACTTATAATCTTCATCGTTTATGTTAGCTTACTAATACTATGCAAGTTTACTTAACAAATTATATTGTAAAAACAAGAATAAAACAGAAATCCTCTTATGGTTTGTAAGTAAAATTCAGTTTTTCAAAACTTTTACATTTTACACAGAAAAGTACAGTAATTTTGCTGCACACAATACTTTAATTGCATTCAAAAAGTTGTTAGTCCCGTTTTCTATTCAATACTTCTTAGTCAAATTTCAATTATTTATTCACAAGAATTATTTGAAACGATACAAAAATGTCTTACAAAATAATATCCATTGCTGAAATAAGGATATTTCATTTAAAGGTATATTTTGTCCTAGGTATAATTATCCTTGAATTCTAATTTATCCTACAATTATGCAAAATAAATTAGCATTGTTATTATGCTAGTGAGTCAGAATAAATTATTCTAGTTTAAATTGGACCTAGGAGATTTGATAACGACCAGAAGTATAATTATTAAAGGAATTCTAAATGTAATATCGGAATCCTTTTATTAAGAATGAAATGTTTCATTCATAATTCATTATGTATATAAATGAAGTAAAACCATGTAAATGTAATGAAATGTACAAGAGGTATTTAAATGTATAGGTACGAAACGACATAATTGAAGATCTAATTGAAGCTTTTATTCAAAGTACGCACAATAGGTGTGAGCACAACGGTCCCATTGATTAATAACCGAAGTATTCCTTGTTCCCAGAATTCCTGAGACTGTGAGGATTCCCAGCCTCCTTGAGATAGCCTTCCAAGTTTCTCTACTTGTTGAATTATTCAAGCACAGAAGAACTATTAACTTTAATGCGTACCGTGAGAAACTCCGAAGATTACGCAGGTCTATTAAGAACAATAGACTAGGGCTACTCATGGAGAGTGTGATTCTGTACCATGATAATGCTCATCTACACGTCTCTAGCCTCTCTCACACATGGAACAGGCTAAGTTCAAATGGGAACCCTACAGCTCGGACATGTTGCCTTATGATTTTTATGTATTTTGCCCTCTAAAAAAATCTGAAAGGGAAGTGCTTCAACTCGGAAGGCTGACTCAAGGGTGCCTCGTCACGACTACAAGTATTCTGGGATCAAGGAGTTTTTCAACTCAATAATCAATGCAATCATTATGCTGAGGCCTATGGTTAAACTTTAAATAAAGTCTTCACTTATAAATACTATAAATACTATATTTTTGTACCTTTTCATTTATGAGTGTATATGATTTTATTTCCAACACGTTCTAAGCTGTATCGACTCTTAATGAAAGGAGCTTTTTATGAATGTTGTCATTCATTTTCGTACATTATTCCGAACAAAACTATTCACCATTAAAATATTATTAAATTAAATAAAACCTCTAGCTTTTGAAGTTGGGTGAAGCATACTATTGTCTGTCTCGCCATACATTTAAGGAAAATTTATTGAGAATTATTTACATAGTTTGTTGAATACAAACAGAAATAAGTAATATATTTATGAGTTTGTTACTTAGATGTTTTAACAGAAAGGAGATTTCAATCATTCCATCTTTCTTTAGGCATTTCAAAATTTTTAAATTTTATCTTATATAAAGCAGTTTTATTTCAAAGAAGATTTATATATTAAACATGTTATTCAAATGAAAGCACTAGTCAGTTACTGGAAAATATATTTATTTAAGAATCATAAAATCGTCTTTGAATTTCAGAAAAACATTTATTTATTAATTTGGAGTGGATATTATTATTTAAATATTTATTTAAATATGATGTTATTTTGTAAATATACAATTTATTTGATGTCCTGTTTTTCTGGAATGTTTATTAAAAGATCAATAAAATTCAAATAATGCCAAGTTTTAATTTTGTATCCATTTTATATTCTGGTAAACAAACTCTATGTATTGGAATTACAAAAAAATATAATACTAAGCTGTTGATTTATTCTTCATATTATGGTAAACAAAAACAATATATTAGAATTATTAAATGGTATTGCTCCTGAGTTGTTGATTTATCCCACATTTTAAATCCTCTTGAGTTAAGAACATCTAATTTGAAATTATTCGAATAATTATGTTGTCCCAATATACGCAGTCGTGATTAGTCGAATAGTACTAGCTAAGTGCCAGTTTTTTTTAGGACTAAATATTTTCACTGTGTTATAAATGTAAATTATTCTTACTAAAGATATTTTAGCATGTCATTTGCAGTTTGGAAAAAAGGGAACTGTTTCAGTTAGTCCACTTTTGCTGATTGAGATTTTAATTAGTAATAGGGATAAATTCATTTTAATACAGGTTTAAAATAAATATTTTTAAAACTAAAAGTATTGAAAAATATAAGAAACTATAATGTGGAAACATTTAATCAATGTTATCACTTGAAAAGTAAGGTTTATAGATTTTGCAGTCATATAAAATACTTTATTAGATTTCTTCTAGATATAACGAAACCCTCAACATCATAATATGAAAAGTCCTCAATAGCAATCCGTCAGTTGAAAGTTGATTGGGTTTGTTAAATTATTCAAATGTATCTGTATTATATCATCGAAATAAATTTTTTTTATGTCATAAATTCTCGCTAGCATTCCTCTAAGTGGTAACTGAAATATGACATTTATATATCATATTAATATTTTGAATGCAATGTTTCTAATTTTAATTTGACGTTTTTATTGCCCATATTCTAGGTATTAATTATAAAATCCTTTGCATGATTATTTTATGAAAGGTGTTTCAATACGTGATTTACAAATTTCTAAGCGAAAATAAGGTTCGTATAAAGGGCTCAGAACCACACAACGATAAGTGGGTTCCTCGATCTGGTTTATGCTGTACTTAAACACTTGAAACTTCGAAAAAGCTTTCACAATATAGAATATTTTTACAGTTTCAAAATATTCTCTGATCCTTTAACTTTCAAACGATATAAAGATGTTGTCAATTTTTGAATATTCCTCGAATTATAAGAAGTTTTCTTGAAGTACTTTAACTCAAAATTCTAGTCTTGGTTTTTTTCAACTCATTTTATGAATAATGATATTTTTCCACTAAGTTGCTTTATTCAAATATTCCTATCTAAACAAATACAATTGTTTATCTATCAGAATAATCTGTATGAAACAGTGAGTGCTTTGCGTCTCAATCAAAAATAAGGAAATACATCTTTAATAATTATTTAAATGTTAAAAAAAACGCGCTTTTTCTATTCATCATAGAGGAAGAAATTAAAAAAAAAAACGATACATTTTTATAACTTGATTGAAGCAGAAAACATGAAGAATAATACTAGGCATACTTTCTAACTAGAATTGTTTGACTGTACAAATTAGAATTTAAGCTATTATATTTCAAAAAATACGCTAATTAGCTCTTTAAATATGACTTAATCAATTAAAAATTAGGGTAATATGGGTTTTTTCACCGAAATGAGTTTAAAAATATGTTAATGACATACTGAGAAAGAACTGGATTTTTAAAATTGAAATAAAAAAATTCTAATGCGTATGTGCATTTTATATTACTGAAAATGTTTAGTAATTTCAATTTTTCTTGATAGAAAGTAATATTATAAATTCTTTGTTTTGCATTATAGAAAACATCTGATAATATTTTACTTTTTTATTTTTACGTCCATCAGGTATACAATTTTTCAGTGTTCTAGTATCGCTAAAATTTTTGGATCAAGAATGGCTTTCTATACTTCTCGTAATTTCTATCTTCTTTATATTTTTAATAAATGCTTACCCGCATTTCTGACGTAGAGAATATTTATTCAGACCACCATGAATGAATTATTTGTTAAATTTCTAGTATTTTATAGAAACGTTTACTGTCATATACTAGACTAGGAAGGCATTTTCAAGTCATATTTGTAAAATAATCCCGAGTCGAAAGAGTTAACTCGAAACTTCCAAAAAAGTTGAAAAATCTACATTTAGATCCAATGTATTAGAAATTAGTGAAGCTAACCAAGTACCTTACACTTATACATTTGGATGTTTTAATCTGTGAAAAATATGCAATTAATGATTTTAGAATAGACAATTAATGCTAATTAAAATACATAATTAATACAAGTAACTCATACTACTAGAAAATACCAAGGGAATATTCTTTACGATACTTACGAATCTCCCGTAAAGAATTCACCTCCTTCCTTAGCATAAAAACGGGGACATAAAAAGGGTCGGAAAACCCCTTGCATCGCATGGACACACGGTATTTAGGAATTACAGATTTCTGGAGTGAAATTCATTTAACTTATCGCGATACTATGTATTTTAGGCACATCCTTGCCGGCCATTTGACACTGAGATTTGAACAAACTTGTAGTTGTAGTCACAAATTAAATACCGAATTCATTAATTTAATTCATTAAATTTATTAATTATTGTGCTTATAATTATGTGAAAGAAGATTCTATCAGTAAGTCTAGAATTTGATGAAGTTGGTTCAAATTCGATGATAATTTATGTTTTAGATGATGAATTTGATTACAAAGTTCTATTTACATTGGCGAAAAAAAATCCCATTACCAATAAAAAATGATTGTAAAGTAATGATGTCTGGAACTCACATTTGTCTAATTAACATGTTTAATTGATTTTATTTTCAAGATCACAGATTAATTTAAAAGCCAGAAAATGCATTTCAAATGTGAAAAGTGTTACACTAATAGTCAATGTAACTTCTGAAATTCTGAATGCAAACATGCATATATTGTGTCATACAGGTGCCGAATGTCATATAGTGATATGGAGTTCCTTGTCTGTTATACTTGTTCTGTCGATATTGGGACGGCCAGTGATGGAGCTGTGGATAAAACTGGAGTTGTCATACAATGCCAATTAATACATGTTCAATTATAGATAGATCTAGTGAAATCGCAGGCCAAGTTAACATGCCGACATTCTTCAGTGTACGTTGTGTTGCAATAGCAGTATGAGGGTGAACGCTAACCTTTTGGAAAATTTCATATCCATGAATGGTAGCAATGCAGATTGAATTACTAGACTGACATGCAAAAATTTGCATTCAGTATGATTGGGATAACTACGAGAGTGTGTTTAGTTATAGTAAATTGCTATCAAGACCATGACTCCGAGTGTAGATAGAATATGTCTAGGCCACTGACAATTTGGTTATAGGCATTATCTTGGCCTCCTTCTCACAAACACATTGACCATCACTGCTACCTTTCCTAAAAATCACAACAAATCTCCACCCAGCCTTCTAATGAGATCCGGTTCGGCGTCACTGGTGTCGCAAAGGACAATGGCTTTGAGTCATTCGAATGAGCTCTACAGGGTGCATGACTCAGAGCTGTATATGAAGTAACCGATTTCTAACAATTCGTTGTATCACTGTGGTACCAACTGCAGCTCAAATTTCTGCAACAGACGCAGTACGATGGGCACTGTCTTACGCTTTATATGCGGTTCCCCCCTCAGTAGTGGACTCAGTCTTGACCACCCGAAAAACGCATTTCTTGAGGCAGTACCATCCCTTGACCACTGCTCTTAGAAGTTATGCATAGCGAACACATTCCGGACAAGTTTTTCTGCAATATCTTAGAATGAAACTCCTCCTTCTCATAGTTCTTTTACACAACCTCGCTCAATCTCGGTTAATTGTTGACAATGGTTTCTCCATTTTCTCAAAGATATGGCTAAAAAATACTCAATACGTCAATTTTCAAAGATAAAATGCATTTACGAACTTTTTAGCACACATTTGAAGCAAACCCGATTTGCATGTTCTGAGTGTCGCCACTAGCGCCATACTTGGGCGAGAAGAATGCCATTTAAATCGATGAAATCTTTCAGTTGTATAAACACGCCTACCGAATTTACTTAATGTAAAATGCTCCAATATGCGATTTACAAATGAGGGATATAAATATAAATATACAAAGAAAATATATAAATAATAATACTGTGAAAAATATATAATAATTAACGGAAATGAAATACATAGAAATTTCATGAAAAATGAAATTTCATAGAAAAATAAAAGTATAAATACTGGTAAAATATTTACAGTGGAAATAAATATTTCCGTTGTAATTAGTTCCATAAGAAAATGTTTGAAATATTTTCAGTGTACGGAAAATACAAAATTCACTGTATAATCAGTTACGCACCGTGAAAATATATGATTTTTTTTAACAAAAAATCGTTTTTATTTTGAAAAAAAAATCTTCATTATTTTCAAGATGTTAGGCTTAGAAAGAACTAATACAAATTAATCACGCAAACATTAAATTTTTTAATTTATATCAAACACTAGAGTTTCATCGATTGGATAAAATCGATGAAAAGCTATAATTCTCGTTTTTACGCTTCAATTTGAGAACTTAATGAAATTCCTTTGCTTTTATGATATTACATAAAATCTTTATTGAGATATATAAATATTTTTTCTGGGGACTATGTTTTTTGAATCTATGCACAATGTAACTGTGAAAAGAAATAATGATAAAAATAAAAATGTCAAAATGCATAGTTCTTTAAAACAAAAAGGTTGAAAAATATATTAAAAATATATTATTTGTATTGTAGATGGTGATTTGAAAGAAAATTTAAGCGTATTTCAATTTAATTAATTGAATTGAATTGTGTAAATACTAAAAAGAACATGAGGATTATTAAAATAGAGGGGGTAGATGATAAAATACAATATTATTAAATAGAAATGTGTAAAACATAGATTTAATATGTTAAATGTTTGTGAATTGCGAAATGCATCTTTATATTAATGAAGAAGCACAAATGTACTGAATTAAATTTAATATTTATACAACCTAGGAGTTTTTTGTAGTTCTTATATTAGTGGCTTTATCGTAAGATGATTATTCTCAGAAATTAAGAAAAAAATCAAATTAAATGTGTCTGTAGTACGAAAACTAACAGAAAATTTATTTTTCAAAGAAATTTATCAAAGTCTGACATTATCTATTAAAAAATCATTTAATAATTGGGTTTTAAAAGCATCGTATACAGAGAATATTTTCCTTTAAATCAAATTATATATAATCAAATTTATGCATTTTTTCTACCATCTTAATTTATTGAATTATTTAAATATTATTTAAAATGCTGTAAATAACCATAAAAAGAAAATAATTTTTTTAAATTTCTGAAACATCACGCTTTATGTTTTTGAACTTTATTATACTTAGCATTTTCTTTCTTTAATGTTCACATTTTGCAATATAAATTTAAAAAAGTAGGGTACTATCCCGAAAACAAAAAGAACTATTTCAGGCTCACGCCTAAAATTATAAATTAATTGGAAACAAATTTGATAAGAATAATTTCAGGCTGTGTGTTTCGTTAGATTTAAAAGTCTGTAGAAACACATATATTTTTATAAATTTACAAAATTATAGAATTCGTTTATTGAAACTAAAATGTAGGAACATTATTCCATAGCACATAATATTTATTCTAAGAAACTTTCTCTGCATTAAGAATTTCTAAATAAGTAGCAAATAATTGCAATTTTGATATAAAACCTAGAACTTTAAAATTATTCACCAAAATATAATTATTTCAGTCGGCGAAACAATTTTTTAAAATGAGAAGCATTTACTTGACGCCTTATAAGTGATAAATTTATCTTAGTATTTTCTTACTTCAAAAAACATGATATGACTTATTTTATAAAAGTGCTATTTTAAAAGAATTTTTTGCTATTTTTAAAGGGTTTTAACTCTTTAGTTATTATAGATGTTAGTTCAATTTTCTTTTTATCCTGATTACCATAAAAATTGATTCCTTGAAAATTGGAAAAGTGTTGATATAACACTGCACCTAACAGCTATTTTGAGGTAAACAGGTGCATAAACAATACAAGCGAATAATTTATTATTATTATTTTCTTTTGAAAATTGAACTTATTTTTGAAGCAATTTGCCAGTCAAATCTTTTTGAAAAGACTTTTGAAGGTCACTTCCACAATAAGAAAATTAATTTTGGTTGTGTAAGTAGGAAAAAATCTCATTAACGGATTTTTCGTTTCTTTTGAATCATAAATGCTGTGTGTTGTAAAGAAATACCTTAATTATGTGATTAAAAATTTAAGAGATGGTTCCGTTCCCATTATTCTTTTCTGTTTTAAGATTCATGAAGAAGAAATGAGTTTTGTGGAAATGTGTACAAGGTGTGCGTGCAGTAAACTCTATGAAGATGGTGAATTCTCTTATGAATATCTATCCCTTATTGATAGTGTCAATTGCTGTATATATATTACTAGTTATAATCTGCGACTGTGTTCCCGTGGAAATTTTGACGTATATGTACGAAAAACTATGAAATAATGACAAATTAAAAAAAACTAACCTAAAAAAGATAATTTAAAAGTTTAAGAATATGCAAAAAAATATACCTTTCCAACGCCAGTTGGGGTAACAAAATGCAGATTAAGAACTTTTTATTTCCTTTATTCTGTTTTCTTTTAATTTAAAAGTACTTCAGAATGACTCCGAAAGATCGATTAACGAACAAATTTTTATTTTAAATACATCAAACACAAAGAAAATAAATAGAATAATTTGAAATAATTGATCGGAATTCTGCTTAGCCTTACCTCATTTCTTCTGAGAGAAAAAACTGGAACCTTAATATATTAATCTTTGGCGGCATTTGGTCTCAGCTTTTTGGCACCAAAATTAGTTTTTAATTATTAAAAAAATAACCACACAACTGACCGGAATAAAAGGTAACACATGTTCGATTCCTGACAATAATCTCTGTGCTAACTTTCATCCAATTCTGTGCAGCTGCTCTGACGTGATTGAGTAATATACATCCATCCATCCATCCATCCATCCATCCAACCATTCATACCTATGTATTATTATAGATTCGATTATATTTATCAAAGTAAAAATAACTGAATAAATCATCTACTTTGAAAATAGATAGTCAAGTTATTTAACTTAAATTCACAAAACTAATAAAATTTTATTAAAATTAACAATTTTGAATAAAGAGCATTACATACACGATTTCACTGCTGATACAGACACAAGTTATAAATCTTCATTTACATTTTTATTTTTATTTAATTCATCAATATTACATTTGTGATCCTGGCGTAGGGCAGTGCGTCTTCCTCATGATGTGGTCTTCCCTTGTTCGAGTCCCAGTTAGGGCATGCTTCTTCTTCTCTTCTGACTATCTGTAAGGTTTGTGAATGTGTCCCCTTGTAAAAAGTGCTTGTGCAAGCTAATATAATGCATGAATTAGCTAAGTCATATTTTTGACCCTAGTTGGCTACTGAAAAAACAGAAGATGCTCACTTGGCTTGAATCGTTGACAGATATGTCCGAGGGCTTTTAAAGTGTCATAAGTAGCAACAACAAGGAATTAGAAGTGGTGTCAACAAATTTCTTCAATACAAGTCTCCTTCTCCTTCGTCCTCTTAAAATTGATGAACTTGGGTAATTCCTTGCATTTTGTAATTCTTGTTGCGTGGTGAGGCAGAATATACGAAATATAGATTTTTGGTGGGAATCTAAATGTTTTATTGAATCCAACCTATTTTTAGCCTTCTAATTGATGCAAATATTTGACAGAAAATGACTATTGTAATCTCTAGATAACATATCGAATTCCATTGATTTAAATTATTGCGTATATGATTTATTTCGTTTACATATGGGCAAAAGTATATATCAACAAGCAATCAACCATTAGGCAAATTAAGTTCAAAATTTAACTAGGATCTTTATTTTAGATGCTAAATATATGTACCAAATCTCATCTATGTAGCCTTTGTAATTGTTGAATTTCCTTGTAATCTAACAGTTTGATACATCTTTTTGATGAAACTCTATAAATATTTTAAGTTAATTTCAGGTTTTTCTGAAAAAAAACATTTCGGACAGAAACACATTTGTCTTTTTAATTATTAAGAATTTCTAATATAATTCAAATTTTAATTCAACGACATTTGGAGTGACACAATAATAATAAATTTCTGAAAATATTCCAATGTATGTATTGAAGGATAGTTTTAAGATATCACCTTTGCATTGAATTACCTTTTGATTGTCTGAAGAAAGTAGATGTTATATAAATATTTGATGTTAAAGTTTATGTAATTGTTTTTAAAAGTGGAATGTGTCTTTTAAAAACAAGTTTTATCTACTTATAACCTCTTTTTGCACATGCATATTGCCAAAATATTAGTCTCTTTTTGCATATAATCGTCATTTTTTACATACAAATTAGGTTTAGTCAAATTAGCTTTAAAAAAATTCACGTTTTACAATATATTTTATTGTCTTTTCTACAGGTTAACCTTTAATTTATATAAATTCATGGTAAATATTAAAAGCTCGTCAATTCAATTATTTTTGTGAAATTTATAAATAAAATACATCAAGGACAAGGTTGCTTTAGAGTTAATCGTTTGAATAAATTTTAAAATCTGAAAATATAGTATTGTCAGAAAGAATGAACAAGCTTCCAAAAGTTCGAAATTCTTGTAAACAAAGAAGTGAGTAATCTTATGAGCATGATATTCTCTGTTTCTGAATTTGTAATATGGCAAACTAAATAAAAATTAAGTGGAAGCGAGATAACAAATACGATGGTTGAGTTTAAACTTTTTTCTCAATTTCTTAAATACTCAGTACGTTCTGTCAAATTCGTAAAGTTTTACTGTTCAGTATACATATAGACTTTCTAATCGTACATGGCACATTTAAACTTGCATATCAAACATTATTATTTATGAATTCGTTATATTGTTGCTTATTTCTTTTGGTTTCACTAATCGGCTTCTTCAAAATATATTCCTAAGAAAAACAGAAAAATTCCTCCGATTTTAATCAGTCATGCATAAACTCTTTATTAAACGAGACGAAGATATTTTTTTCTCTTAGAGCTATTTCTCAATGTGCAGAAATTTAAAGACGATTAACGTCATTCCATGGAGTATTTTCCAGAATCTTCGGCTTCTCGATGTGTTTCTGCACCCTTTATTTGAAAATCAATGCTTTCATTGCTATGTTCCATGAAATAAAATATTTCATTTGCAATCACGGTTTGTTTCTTATTCCAGAATGGAAGAAAATGATAAGTAAAGCAGCAGTAAATGGGAAGCAACGGTAAAATAATGACATAAAAATGTGACGTCTAAGTTGAAATAGAAATAGTTCAGTTTATGTTTGTATTTATACTTTAAATAAAGTGAAAGGACCGGAACTGACGCTTGTTTGTTGGAAAATGTTCTTTCCTATAAGAGATCATAAAAATCTTGTAGTTAGACATGGATAAATTCAAAAATCTGTAATGCTATTTGACTTTTTAAAATTATGTAGTTTTTAAAAATGCAACAAATAATTAGAATTTCAGAAAAAAATTCTTATATAAGCTGATTTTTTTAATATGCAATTCAGTTTCATAGATATTTATCCTAAATATCAATCTTTTATAATACTCGGCAAATACCTCTAACATGTAATAAATTTAATCATTTTAATCCTTTATTTGATACTTTAATTTTGAAAATATTAAAATAAGGCTTCTGATTAAAAAATTCCTTAATGTAAAAAATTTCAAACGTCTAGTACATTGAGAAAATAGAAAAATTTGATTAAAATTTCCATATTCATGAACATGAAAGTAATGAAGTTGGATAAAATTGGAAAAAAACCCCACGAGTCAGAACATTTGATTAAATAATCTAAATTCCTTAAATTTGAAATACAAGGAGTGTTCAAGTCAAAAAGTACGAAATGTCGTAATAACGTAACCGTTAACATATTTGCCAATGCCGGTAAGGGGTAACATAGCCGACACATCTAGGGATCAAATTGGCTTCTCCGGCTTAGATGGGAGCATGCGCAAGGGAGAGCAGGGGCTTTTATAACGAGCGCCGTCCAAGGTTCGCAGATTGTTGAATTCCTGGAACACGGAAAAACGATTCTCCGATGTGTACTTTGAAGACTACGCAGATCTATCAAGTGCTAAAGACAGGAGCTACTCACGAAGGAAGTAGTTCTTCTCCATGATAACGCACATCCACATGTTTCCGAAATTGAACATGTTCAAAGTGAGAATAGCTCGACCATCCCCCCCCCCTACAACCCGGATATGTCACCCTGCGATTTTCATGTGTTTGGTGCCCTGAAAAATGAACTGAAATGAAAGCTCTTCAACTTAAAAAGGGAACTCAAAGGTGCTGTGAAGCGGGGGCTCTCGTTAAGGTCACATGTATTCTGGGAACAAGGAATTCTTCGGCTGATTAATTAATTTGATCGTTGTGTTCCGTCCAATGGTGTATACCTTGAATAAAGACTTCATTTATACTTAGAATGTCTATTCGTAGTTTTTCTTTTGAAGATCCTTTGCATATTGAACTAATTTGAATGTTGAATTCGACACGATATTAGATAAGCATTTTTCTTCTAAATATTTCTATGATTTCAATTTATTTACCTCTAAATTTCATATTTTCTTATAATTCTAGAAGAGTCAGAAACAGATATATTTTAGCCTAAATTCTATCTTGTTATCAGTTTTTGATATTTTATGTATTAAAAGAAGAAGCATTATAAACTGTATGTAATTAATCTCTTAAAATTATTATTCATGTAGTACTGGTTTATGAGATCAATACCAGATTTTTTAAAAGTAATTATCCTTTATCAAAAACCTTTATATATATTTAATTTAAAATTTCATATTCACTCCAAAGTAGACCAAAAATACAGGATGTTGCACAATAAGAAATATTTGATTCCTAGTTATAAGAGTAATCCTAACTCATTCCTTTGTCAACGAAATGCAAAACAGTCAACACATATGAAAAACAAAAGGCTATTAAACAATTTTAAAGGTTATTTTTCTAAGAAAACATGAACAGTGCATAATACGCTTTTCATTTAAAACTAACTGCAGTGGAAAACTAAGTTTATGATGCTTAATAGAAATTGATACTTAGTCTTTTAGCAATGCATGATTGGATTTAAATGTGAATGGGTATAGACAAAATCTGAGTATCCCAAAAAACATTGAGGTCGAAAATTCAAAAGTTATAAAGTTATATTACCTATTTTAAAATATATGTAAGAATTAATAGATAAGAATAATACAGATTTTATATATTTCAAAATTATTGTTTGAAAATTAGAAATACATTTTTTCAAACAGTTCATGTAATTAAAAATATGAAATGAACAATGAATTTCAAATGAACAAATTTACAGACTAAAAATTTCTTTCGCACATTTAGGCATTTTATAATATATGAGGTATCAATTAATTAGATTAATTGATACCTCATATATTATAAAATGTATATATATTATACCTCATATATTACACACAAAAATAACCCGCAGAATAAGTACGTATTCAATAATCCAGTCCGTAATCGATTGAGAAAAACTCTAGATGTAATAAATAAGGAGAAATGTTGTGGGATGAAGAAATACGTTGTTATAAGTTCATTCATTTTCTGGAATTATACATTGTACATTATGCATGTTACATGTTTTCAAATTTTAGCGGACGATTCTGTGAAATTAAAACTATCAAATAACTTATTTGTTTCCTGTTTCTAATAATTGATTTTTTAAATTTAAATCCCTGTGAGAATTTGATAATATTTCTTTTTACGTCTGCATTGATTTTGTGATCTTAAATTTCACTGAGCAAATAAAACAGAAAAAGGATTAAAAAAGAATATTTTTTGAGCTATAATTTATCGTGATCCATGATTAACCATCATTAATATAAATTTCCAATAACAGAAAATATAATTTTATATTTTTAAATAATAATTATGTCCTGTAAAGTTTAATTACATCGTGGTGAAAAGTATTGGCCACGGAAATGTTTTCAGATCCCAGGTTTTTTAAAAGGAATCTCCAAAATGCTTTTCCTTTATGTTTTTATCTATACAAAAACTTTTGGATGTAGTATGTAATAGTTAATCAAAAAGTATCACAGACATATAAAAATAAAGATTACTTTCCGGCAATCGAAACTGCATGATAACTTTCAGATCTTGGAGAAACTGCACTTAAGTTTCAGAATGATAAAAAATATCCAATAGTTTTTGGAGGCATTGAAACGAAAAATTCGATCCTTTCAATTTTTTCCCATCGAGTTTGATTTTTTATACATTTTAATTCGTTTTTATCACGTTTTCAAAAATGAAATTCTGTATTCGCTTTGGCACTCGCCTCTGATAAGCTAGAAGAAAATTTCAAAAGCAAAATTTCTTGTGATAATAACAAAATATTTTATTGTTTTTTAGGAAGTAGTAAACAAATAATCTCATCATCAGTTTAATTTAATCAATTTTAATTTCAATTATTTTCTAATGGTACCATCAGATACAGAATTTCTCGAAAAGTTTCTTTTAATTATACATATGGTAAGGAATTATAACTAAAATTTAAAAAGCAGAACACTTTACTTTGTATAAAATATGAATGTACCATTCTGAAAACTATTTTAGATAAATTTATTGTGCAATTAAAATCATCCTTCAGAAATTTAGAATGTTTCCAATTGGTTCCTTTACATTATCGATACAGAATAGCCCAAACATTCTTTTAACCATTCAAAATCCCCATTCAAATTCAAACGCCCAGCTCGACTGTTAATTATAGATAATGAAAATAATGTTAATCAATGATAATCAATGTTTATAGGGGGCAAATCTTGTAATAAAAATAGTACTCTTAGTTCATTAATAATTACAAAGATTAAATTACTCACGTTGAAACATGTACAAGAATATGCAGAAAATCTACATAAGTGGATAATACCATTCGTTAGTTGGCCAAGCTCAGTTTCGTGAGTTTAACGAAGACAACTATTCTGAAGACCGTTGCTACTGATCGCTTAATTGGTTGAGCTCCGTTGTTTCTCTCTCCCAGAACGAGAATGTAGTAATGTGGCTCTGTAGGGCATTTCATTTCTGAGAGAAGATTTTAAATTGATTTTAATGTGGGACAAGCTGATCTATTTGATCTGAGTAGGCTTGTAGGGTTTTGATATTTAATGAGATAATTTATTGGGGTATGAATTCTTACCACACGAAATGATTTCGAATGCTTTCCTCTTATATTATACTTGCTTGAAATTGTTTCTGGCTTTCTCTCGTATTATGGCAGATATTATATTCATTCAGTAGCATAAGGGTCGATGTCTATCCTCACAGCTACAGCATGAAAAGTTGGCCAGGTAGAATCTGGGTCAGGAATAGATCATGTTCATTAAAAAAAAACCAAGGTAACCGATTTGTTCCGGTTGACCACGTAAAGAAATGCTTGAGCTTTATGCATCTTGAATGTTTATTTGCCAGTTTCATTTTCTTATCCTCTTTCATTCATTTTGCCTTTATTTAAATCCTAAGAGTGTTCCTCATGTGAAATTTTAGAATCTTAAATATATATTAGCTTTATTCGAAGTAGCCTTTGTTTTGGTTAGATTTCCTGCTGTTTCAATCTATCATAATTAGATGAACTTTGAACTCTGAAACTTAAATATAAGTATTTATAAGGAGAAAAGAGATCGTATCTTTCACTATTTAGCTATTGAAATTTAGGAAACTTGAGTCTTGAATGCTTTTTCTTCTTGAGTCTTGAATGCAATAGTAACTGGTCCTGATGAAGAAATAAAGGTTGTAAATTGAATTGCTCTATTGAATGCTATTAATTCAGGCAGAAAGGGCATCATGTCCTTCAACCTAAGTCATTATCTATTGGAGCGCAGTGACTGCGCACGGCAAGCCATAACATGTTGTTCCGATAATTTCTATCTATCTATGCATATCATACATCCTGAATTCTCTAATCTGCCGTCTTTCATTAAGATTTGATGTGATAAGAAATTTTTTAATAAATAAATAACGATTATTCAGTCACTGAGTTCATGATAATATCGTGCTAAATTCAACGGGGATTATATAGTTTGGTCAATCTTACCTCCATCTATTGTTGGATGTAAAGCAAAATTTGAAGAGCTACTGCTGGCAAGTCTTAAAGAGCAATGACAGTTAGAAGAAATACCCTTTAGAGTGACGAGAACTCGCACTGAAATCTAACCATGACTGCAGGCACTACAATATTATCTACGTGTCATCTCCCTCCAATGATCATCTTGTGCAAGATATGTATATGGTGAAATGTTATCTCTAAAGGCTTGTTCACTATTTTAAGAAAGTTGAATCGATCTGCAGAATTGAATTCTTTGAAGAGGATGTGGCACCGATATGGGAAATCAGCCATATAATAATGGACACCTGTTTTATTCTTTCACTTCTCCAATAAAGTTTTAATCCTTAAGTCTATTTGCTAGTGATGATAAAATTGAATTTCTTCAAGAAGACTTCAGTGCCAGAGATTTTTGAGTATTTCACCTAAGACATTGTGTTAGATTTGATGATAAGAACAGAATCTTCGTCGAACTCTTGTTTAGATATGTGGGTTACGTAAACTGTCCACTAGCAGGTAGAAGAATACTAGACGGCTGCATGATTGTAAGGGACAATTTTGTCTTTTATCCTTCATTAATAGGTCTTTTTTTTCTTTGTGAATGCTTTTTTTATAGTTTGTAGCAAGTTTATAAAATGCTCCTTACATTTTTGAACGGTTTGATATTGGATATTATCAAATGATCCTTGATATCAGTTAAAAGCTCCAATGAAACGTCCATTAAATAGATATCTCGATATGTAATATTTCTTTGAATTGTTTCTAACTGTGAATAGTCGAGAAATTGGTCTGTAGAATCTAGCTGAGTTTATATCAGACTTTGAAATATAAATAATGTTGATCATTTGAAAATTTCGAGAATTTCGCTATGGATAAATATCGATTCAATCATTCTTTCAAAAGTGTTAAGAATATTTTTTATTGCTGATTATTAGTTATAACTTATAAATACCATTATCCTTATTCTTTACAGAGACAGTTATTAATGACTTGTGCCATTTTTTTTCTTTGAAGGAGTAAAAATTGGCAGTAGGGGAGTAGGGTTGTATTGATAGTGAAATACTGATAGTTTAGCTAGTATATACAGATAGAATATTTTCTATAAGAATGTCAGATAGGTTTTTCTTATTCAAATTAGCAATAAATAGAATAAAAGAGCTTTCGTAATCTTTTCAAAACACTGATTGAAACCCCACACCAGCCATGTCTATACTACATCATATAATTATAATTAATTTTAACTAGGAACGGTATTCCATACATAAAAATAACTTTCTATTTTGCCTGACCTAACTTCTAAACTTATTTATGAAACTGCAAACTTCTTTTGCAGTCTATATTATTTGGCAGATAGCTGTACTCACTAATAATGATAATTCCACTTGTTTGATTTAAAATTTGAATCTCTACTCTAAAAGTTTACGCACATGTAACCATGGAATATTTTCTATTCATTATCCTGGTGTGATAAGAAAGTTAATAGAATGAAATATTACTAAGGACTAACTCTTAATTTAAAACTGTCAAACTGAATACCCTTAACATTTAAACTTAATACCGCAGCGCACCCCCGTTGTAGAGTTCATGTGGTTCTTTCAATACATAATATAGAAGTTGGACTTCATTAAGATATTACACCAAAATAAATTTGAAAGAATCAAAAAATGACAAAATACTAAAAAATATAACATAACAAGATATGATAAAAACTAAGATGAAAAACTTCTTGAGTAAATAAAACTAAATGAATGTATATGATAATATACAGCATGAATTAAAATATAAAGGAATTATAAAAAATTAGCTCTTGACGGGCTTAAAATGATTTTATGAATAAAATGCGAGGCATATTGAATGATATCTTAAAAACTGATAAAATGTAGCTCAGTTGGAATATTTTTCCATGATCAATTAGTAATCTAATCATAGCTTATTCCAAAATAAAGAGGTGTTATAATAAAATAAATTGAGTTAAATGGATTTTGTTATTTAAAAGAATTTCAAAAATACACCATGATGGCAAAAACTAATTAATTTTGACTATAAATAGACCTTTAATTTCAGAAGAAAAAGGAAATTTGTTTTGCTCACTTGTATTAACTACATTGAGTTACTTTACTTTGCTTAAGAGTAATGAATTTTCGGAAAAATTTAAAACAAATGTATAGTTAATGTAGGTACATTGTTTTAATTTGAGAATTCAATGAAATTTGATAAGCTATTTATTTTTTTATATTTATGGGATAAGAAGTTAATAATTCATACCGATTTAATTTGAATTTAGAAATAAATAAATCCAATAATCATCTTCTCTCTATATATAAGCAATGTACTATATGAAATAGGAAATGTGATTAAGTAATTTTACATAATTAATGATAATTGTTTTTCTTTTTAATAAGTTTTCACAATCAATAATATGAATTATACGTGTTGAAATTTTTTATAAAATTTTCTAATATAAATCTAATTATCATAAAAATTATTATTAATATTTATTTATTATTCACTTTATTAAAACATTATTATTATTATTAGCAACTTAGCCTGTGTATATTCTTTATACAGTTTTGTAACGATTTTACAGAAAAAAAAACTTTAATCATTGTTCACGATATATTTAAAAACAATAATTTCTGAAAAAAAAAACTGATTTTTTGGAGGTAATTTCATTAAAACATTTAACAGCAGTTTTTTTCAAAATGTGGAATATTCAACTTCGAGCATAATAAAAAAAACTAATGTGTAGATTATTTTTATCAGATGGCCTCAGTTAAACCAGTAATATAAAACAAATGTTTTTGAGGAACGTTCACCCAATTTGAAGCAGATTTTAAATTTTAGAAGGTTTGAAGAACTGAAAAAGAAATGATTTAAGGAGTTTTAATATATTAATGTTGTATTAATGACACTTATTTCTCGAAGAAAGACAATCAAATTTAAATTTATTATTAAATATCTCTAAAACTACAATACATGTTTTAATTCATATTCATACAACCTGCATGCCTTATTTTGTGTACAAGACACTTCCAAGGCGAACAGTGCATTAGTGCACGAATTTCCCTCTATCACAGACTACATTAAATATGCTTTACAACAAAATGATTGGACAAGGACTGATGTCTTGAATACAATAGTTCAAAGTCGTATTCAATGTCACATTCATAGTACCATGTCGTATGATATTGTATTGCGGGTATTTTACTACATGAAGCAATATTCACAATGTTGTATAATATTGGTGAATACTTTTCAGGTACAATATCGGATAATATTCAGTATCAGACTTGCTATCTGGATACTCAGGATATATCTGGATTCAGATAAACATGCATGAACTAGGAAGAGAGTAACTCTTTTTAAACACCATTTGAGGATTTATGTTTTTAAGTTTTGATAGCCTGTTTTTTAATGTTTTTATAATTAATAAATGTTTCGTATCGGGAAAATTTCTGCCAACAATTTAGGAGGGAAAGAAAACTCTCTTTTTCTAAGTGCAGGTGTTAAAAGTTCTATATATCCTCCGTAGAATAGAGTTCTTTCCAAACGGTCGCCGTAATTTCGAAGAAACAGCAAAAGCTAATTATGTATTGTAATATTTTCAGATCTGATGTCAATTGTTTCTTTATAATTAGACATTTATTCGTTTAATTTTTTAAAAAAAAATTCTATTTTTATTAATCATAGAGTTATATGACAATGAAAGTTTCAAGGTCCACCTTTTTATTCTTTCTTGATATTGCTGATTTTCACTAAATTCAGCAGATAACTTTCCCTTACCATGTTTTCCTCTTAACTTCTTATCTAATCACCATTGCTTTAATTACTGTTTTAATAACAAGATCAAAGCGTCATACATACACGCAAAGGAATATAAAATCAGAAATCAAAATATTCATTAATATATACAATAAAGTAAGCTAAAACCACAATTAAGTAGAAAAATACCAAAAGGAGAAAGACGCAGCGCGTGTTTAATATAAGTGTGTGTGTCATAAAGAAGCAATCAATTTGAAACTAACCTTCCTCTTTCAATGGTAAATAATTTTACTACGACAGTTCTACTTATCAACTTATATTTTCTATTATATACATTCTATTGTTGAAAAAGCGAACACTCAATTTAAATTTGATACGAAGAATAGCAAAAATAGCAACATAATTTATTTCAATACGGTCTCATTTTTTTTCCTTTCAGAATAGTATAATAAAGAAATAATTTCACTTAATTTCAATGACTCTTTAAATTAATATGCATTCCTTTAAAATAACTTCATGTTTACTATAGCAATAAACCTTTTGCATTCAAAATCATTTTTTCATATGAAAGATCAAACGATTATGCAATCCTATCCTCGATATAGGCTATATTTCGAGAAATTAAAGCGAGATCAAAGTTTAAATTACTTACGTATGAATAATCATAGACTGTTACATGAAGGATAAGCTCATCGAGAAAAGCGAATATAAATTCAGAGAGCAGGGAAATTAAAGTGAGTAAAATACTCTTTTGACTAACGTTAAAGGCTTGAAAATCAATTCGGTAATTTATCAAAGAATGATAGATCATCTCTTCAGATTTGCATAAGACTTACTTTAAATGATTTTAAACTATAGAGAAAGAGACGATGAACTCAAAATAATCCATTATAAATAAGGAGATAAATAACCTGTAAAATATTTCTAAGTTTCCACAATTTGCTGAAAAGTTTAACACACATTTAATCTTATCTTTATCTTTAGTACATGTTCTCTACCAATATAATTTTTCTTCTGCATAAGAGCTGACTCAATTGCTATACTAGTTTGAATTTTCTGTTGTAATAATTTGTTTCACATTTGATCAATACAGTAACATAGTTTTTTATTGCACCTTTATAATCAAGATATAATTTAATTGTTTTTTAAAATTGTTTTCTATTTGAAATCTTTACTGATGAAACCATGGATGTCAAGTTACGTTAATAAAATTAAGGCACTCAGTGAGTTGTCACATATAGTTTTAAGATGCAAAATAATCTCACTTCAATTTTAGCATTTCATTTAAAAGGTATTTGGAAACGAACGTTAAAAACTTTTCTTTAAGTTTTTCAATAAATTTTGGTGCAATTATAAGCAATTTAATAATTTGAATAAAGTGGCACGCCCACTTTTTTGAACCAAAAATCATCTTTTATAGTTAATTATTTTAAGAAAATTTGTAATGAAAAATTAAAATAAAATTTGAAAGAGATGGATATAAATTAATACTGAAATTAAAACTTTCTTGTAGTTTACAGCTAAATGAATGAGATACATTTCACAAATTTTACCATACTGAAAATTAAATTCAAACGGATCATAACATTTTAATAACGTCATGCTTAATTTTTTAACGTCATTCTTTAATCTGTAATAATTTTATAGTGAAAGAACTTTATTGAAGAAATTTAAATTCATAGACATTCATTTATTAAAAAGGATTTTAGCAAACTAAGAGCTATCAAATTTTTTAAACTTTAAAATATTTAAAGTATATCAAATTTGAATGAATGTATAGAAATTTCATATAAGTAAATTGGTGTAAGAAATTAAAAGCATTGTCATGTTTGATCTACGATCTCCTGAATTACAGGACAGATTTTAATAAAATTTGGTGTGAACGTAGGCTGATATCATGCAAACAAAATGAACAGTCAACAGTTATAATAGATACTTATGTTTGTGAGTAACACTCATATGAGCCTGAAAGTCTGAAACAGAGGTTGCAGAATACACAAAAGAAATGAGATAATAGAGGGTAAGACCTTGCAAAGTAATGCCATACTGGAAATAATGCAGCTCATCAGTACATATGTCAATAGGTCTCACTCATTCACCAACGCTGTTGTAAGTTCCTGGATGGTTCTCGGAGGGGCTCTCTCCAGAGCGTTCCAGACATGATCAATAGGGTTGCAGTCCGGAGACTGGGCTGGCCAATCCATCCGGCGAATATCCTAACTCTCGAGAAATTCGACCTCTATGTGGCCTCGCGTTATCATCCATTAAGAGGAACTCGGGACCCACTGCACCCCGGAAAAGGCAAACATAGGGCTGCAAGACTTTATCCCTATACTTCACACCAGTCACAGAACCTCTGTCAAAAACGTGGAGTGGTGGGAGGTAATCTAACATGATGCTTGCTTTGACCATTACACTACCACCGTCATAACTATAGATTTCGCGGACATTGTAGGCTATGAAGCGGGTCATATTTCAACACACACACACACACACACACACACACACACACACACACACACAC
>JAPMOQ010020204.1:467995-481598 GCA_026543055.1 Argiope trifasciata | reverse complement strand
CAAAAAGGTTGAAAAATATATTAAAAATATATTATTTGTATTGTAGAGGGTGATTTGAAAGAAAATTTAAGCGTATTTCAATTTAATTAATTGAATTGAATTGTGTAAATACTAAAAAGAACATGAAGATTATTAAAATAGAGGGGGTAGATGATAAAATACAATATTATTAAATAGAAATGTGTAAAACATAGATTTAATATGTTAAATGTTTGTGAATTGCGAAATGCATCTTTATATTAATGAAGAAGCACAAATGTACTGAATTAAATTTAATATTTATACAACCTAGGAGTTTTTTGTAGTTCTTATATTACTGGCTTTATCGTAAGATGATTATTCTCAGAAATTAAGAAAAAAATCAAATTAAATGTGTCTGTAGTACGAAAACTAACAGAAAATTTATTTTACAAAGAAATTTATCAAAGTCTGACATTATCTATTAAAAAATCATTTAATAATTGGGTTTTAAAAGCATCGTATACAGAGAATATTTTCCTTTAAATCAAATTATATATAATCAAATTTATTCATTTTTTCTACCATCTTAATTTATTGAATTATTTAAATATTATTTAAAAGGCTGTAAATAACCATAAAAAGAAAATAATTTTTTAAATTTCTGAAACATCACGCTTTATCTTTTTGAACTTTATTATACTTAGCATTTTCATTCTTTAATGTTCACATTTTGCAATATAAATTTTAAAAAAATAGGGTACTATCCCGAAAACAAAAAGAACTATTTCAGGCTCACACCTAAAATTATAAATTAATTGGAAACAAATTTGATATGAATAATTTCAGGCTGTGTGTTTCGTTAGATTTAAAAGTCTGTAGAAACACATATGTTTTTATAAATTTACAAAATTATAGAATTCGTTTATTGAAACTAAAATGTAGGAACATTATTCCATAGCACATAATATTTATTCTAAGAAACTTTCTCTGCATTAAGAATTTCTAAATAAGTGGCAAATAATTGAAATTTTGATATAAAACCTAGAACTTTAAAATTATTCACCAAAATATAATTATTTCAGTCGGCGAAACAATTTTTTAAAATGAGAAGCATTTACTTGATGCCTTATAAGCGATAAATTTATCTTAGTATTTTCTTACTTCAAAAAACATGATATGACTTATTTTATAAAAGTGCTATTTTAAAAGAATTTTTTGCTATTTTTAAAGGGTTTTAACTCTTTAGTTATTATAGATGTTAGTTCAATTTTCTTTTTATCCTGATTACCATAAAAATTGATTCCTTGAAAATTGGAAAAGTGTTGATATATCACTGCACCTAACAGCTATTTTGAGGTAAACAGGTGCATAAACAATATAAGCAAATAATTTATTATTATTATTTTCTTTTGAAAATTGAACTTATTTTTGAAGCAATTTGCCAGTAAAATCTTTTTGAAAAGACTTTTGAAGGCCACTTCCACAATAAGAAAGCTAATTTTGGCTGCGAAAGTTGGGAAAAATCTCATTAATGGATTTTTCGTTTCTTTTGAATCATAAATGCTGTGTGTTGTAAAGAAATACCTTAATTATGTGATTAAAAATTTAAGAGATGGTTCCGTTTTCATTGTTCTTTTCTGTTTTAAGATTCATGAAGAAGAAATGAGTTTTGTGGAAATGTGTACAAGGTGTGCGTGCAGTAAACTCTATGAAGATGGTGAATTCTCATCCATTATTGATAGTGTCAATTGCTGTATATGTATTACTAGCTATAATCTGCGACTGTGTTCCCGTGGAAATTTTGACGTATATGTACGAAAAACTATGAAATAATGACAAATAAAAAAAAACTAACCTAAAAACGATACATTTAAAAGTTTAAGAATATGCAAAAAAAATATACCTTTCCTACGCCAGTTGGGGTAACACAATGCAGATTAGGAACTTTTTATTTCCTTTATTCTGTTTTCTTTTAATTTAAAAGTACTTCAGAATGACTCCGAAAGATCGATTAAATTTTATTTTTGTATTTTGTATTTAAATTTTATTTTTGTATTTTGTATTTAAATTTTATTTTTGTATTTTTGTATTTAAAATCAAAATAAGAAATTTTGATTTTAAATACATCAAACACAAAGAAAATAAATAGAATAATTTGAAATAATTGATCTGAATTCTGCTTAGTCTTTTCTCATTTCTGTTTAGAGAAAAAACAGGAACCTCATTATATTAATCTTTGGAGGCATTTGGTCTCAGCTTTTTGGCACCAAAATTAGTTTTTAATTAATAAAAAAATAACCACACAACTAACCGGAATAAAAGGTAACATATGTTCTGTTCCTGACAATAATCTCTGTGCTAACTTTCATCCAATTCTGTGCAGCTGTTCTGACGTGATTGAGTAATAAACATCCATCCATCCATCCAACCATTCATACCTATGTATTATTATAGATTCAATTACATTTACCAAAGTAAAAATAACTGAATAAATCATCTACTTTGAAAATAGATAGTCAAGTTATTTAATTTAAATTCATAAAACTAATAAAATTTTATTAAAATTAAAAATTTCGAATAAAGAGCATTACATACACGATTTCACTGCTGATACAGACACAAGTTATAAATCTTCATGTACATTTTTATTTTTATTTAATTCATCAATATTACATTTGCGATCCTGGCGTAGGGCAGTGCGTCTTCCTCATGATGTGGTCTTTAACTTGTTGAGTCCCAGATAGGCCATGCTTCCTCTTCTTTTATGACTATCTGTAAGGTTTGTGAATGTGTCCCCTTGTAAAAAGTGCTTGTGCAAGCTAATATGATGCATGAATTAGCTAAGTCATATTTTTGACCCTAGTTGGCTACTGAAAAAACAAAAGATGCTCACTCGGCTTGAATCGTTGACAGATCTGTCCGATTGCGTTTAAAGTGTCATAAGTAACAACAACAAGAAACTAGAAGTAGTGTCAATAATTTTCTCCAATAAAGGCCTCATTCTCCTACTTCCTCTTAAAATTGATGAACTTGGGTAATCCCTTGCTTTTAGTAATTCTTGTTGCGTGGTGAGCGAAAATATACGAAATATTGATTTTTGGTGTGGATCTAAATGTTTTATTGAATCGATCCTATTTTTAGCCTACTAATCGATGCAAAAATTTGACAGAAAATGACTATTGTAATCTCTAGATAACATATCGAATTTCATTGATTTAAATTATTGCGTATATGAACTATTTCGTTTACATACGTGCAAAAGTATAAATCAACAAGCAATCAACCATTAGGCAAATTAAGTTCAGAATTTAACTAGGATCTATATTTTAGAGGCTAAATCTATGTACCAAATCTCATCTATGTTGAATTTGTAATTGTCGGATTCCCTTGTAATCTAACAGTTAGATACAACTTTTTGATGGAACTCTATAAATATTTTAAGTTAATTTCAGGTTTTTCTGAAAAAAAAAGCATTTCGGACAGAAACACATTTGTTTTTTAATTATTAAGAATTTCTAATATAATTCAAATTTTCATTCAACGACATTTGCAGTGACACAATAATAATAAATTTCTGAAAATATTCCAATGTATGTATTGAAGGATAGTTTTAAGATATCAGCTTTGCATTGAATTACCTTTTGCCTGTCTGAAGAAAGTAGATGTTATATAAATATTTGATGTTAAAGTTTACGTAGTTGTTTTTAAAAGTGGAATGTGTCTTTTAAAAACAAGTTTTATCTACTTATAACCTTCTCTTTTTGCACATGCATATTGTGAAAATATTAGACTCTTTTTGCATATAATCGTCTTTTTTTACATACAAATTAGAATTAGTCAAATTAGCTTTAAAAAAATGCACGTTTTACAATATATTTTATTGCCTTTTCTACAGGTTAACCTTTAATCTATATTAATTCATGGTAAATATTAAAGGCTCGTCAATTCAATGATTTTTGTGAAATTTATAAATAAAATGCATCAAGGACGAGGTTGTTATAGAGTTAATCGTTTGAATAAATTTTAAAATCTGAAAATATAGGAAGAATGAACAAGCAAGCCAAATTTCGAAATTCTTGTAAACAAAGAAGTGAGTAATCTTATGAGCATGATATTCCCTGTTTCTGAATTTGTAATATGGCAAACTAAATAAAAATTGAGTGGAAGCGAGGTAACAAACACGATGGTTGAGTTTATACTTTTTTCTCAATTTCTTAAATACTCAATACATTCTGTCAAATTCGTAAAGTTTTAATATTCATTATACATATGGACTTTTTAATGAAACATGACACATTTAAACTTGCATATCAAACATTATTATTAATGAATTCATTCTCTTATTGCTTATTTCCTTTGGTTTCACTAATCGGCTTTTTCAAAATATATTCCTAAGAGAAACAGGAAAAATTCCTTCGATTTTAATCAGTCATGCATAAACTCTTTATTAAACGAGACGAAGATATCATTTTTTTCTCTTAGAACTATTTCTCAATGTGCAGAAATTTGAAGACGATTAATGTCATTCCATGGAATATTTCCAGAATCTTCGGCTTCTCGATGTGTTTCTGCACCATTTATTTGAAAATCAATGCTTTCATTGCTATGTTCCATGAAATAAAATATTCCATTTGCAATCACGGTTTGTTTCTTATTCCAGAATGGAAGAAAATGATAAGTAAAACAGCAGTAAATGGGATGCAACGGTAAAATAATGACATAAAAATGTGACGTCTAAGTTGAAATAGAAATGGTTCAGTTTATATCAATTTTTATACTTTAAATAAAGTGAAAGGACCGGAACTGACGCTTGTTTGTACGAAAATGTTCTTTCATATAAGAGATCATAAAAATCTTGTAGTTAGAAATGGATAAATTCCACACCTGTAATGCTATTTGACTTTTTAAAAATATGTAGTTTTTAAAAATGCAACAAAAAATTAGAATTTCGTAAAAAAATTCTTATATAAGCTGATTTTTTAATATGCAATTCAGTTTCATAGATATTTATCCTAAATATCAATCTTTTATAATACTCGGCAAATAACTCTAACATGTAATAAATTTAATCATTTTAATCCTTTATTTGATACTTAAATTTTGAAAATATTAAAATAAGGCTTCTGATTAAAAAATTCCTTAGTGTAAAAAAAAAATCATAGGTCTAGTACATTGAGAAAAAAAAATTGATTAAAATTTCAATATTCATGAGCATGAAAGTAATCAAGTTGGATAAAATTGGAAAAAAAACCCCACGAGTTCCTTAAATTTGAAATACAAGGAGGGTTCAAGTCAAAAAGTACGAAATGTCGTAACAACGTAACCGTTAACATATTTGCCAATGCCGGTAAGGGGTAACATAGCCGACACATCTAGGGACCAAATTGGCTACTCCGGCTTAGATGGGAGCATGCGTAAGGGAGAGCAGGGGCTTTTATAACTAGCGCCGTCCAAGGTTCGCAGATTGTTGAATTCCTGGACCACGGAAAAACGATTCTCCGATGTGTACTTCGAAGACTACGCAGATCTATCAAGTGCTAAAGACAGGAGCTACTCACGAAGGGAGTGGTTCTTCTCCATGATAACGCACATCCACATGTTTCCAAAATTGACCATGTTCAAAGTGAGAATAGCTCGACCATCCCCCCCCCTACAACCTGGATATGTCACCCTGTGATTTTCATGTGTTTGGTGCCCTGAAAAAGGAACTGAAAGGAAAGCGCTTCAACTTAAAAAGGGAACTCAAAGGTGCTGTGAAGCGGGGGCTCTCGTTAAGGCCACATGTATTCTGGGAACAAGGAATTCTTCGGCTCATAAAATAATTTGATCGTTGTGTTCCGTCCAATGGTGTATACCTTGAATAAAGACTTCATTTATACTTACAATGTCTTTTCGTAGTTTTTCTTTTGAAGACCCTTTGTATATTGAACTAATTTGAATGTTGAATTCGACACGATATTAGATAAGCATTTTTCTTTTAAATATTTCTATGATTTCAATTTATTTACCTCTAAATTTCATATTTTCTTATAATTCTAGAAGAGTCATAAACAGATATATTTTAGACTAAATTCTATATTGTTATCAGTTTTTGATATTTTATGTATTAAAAGAAGAAGCATTATATACTGCATGCAATTAATCTCTTTAAAATTATTATTCATGTAGTACTGGTTTATGAGATCAATACCAGATTTTTTAAAAGTAATTATCCTCAAACAAAAACCTTTATATATATATGTCATTTAAAATTCCATATTCACTCCAAAGTTGACCAAAAATACAGGATGTTGCGCAATAAGAAATATTTGATTCCTAGTTATAAGAGTAATCCTAATTCCTCCCATTGTCAACGAAATGCAAAACAGTCGACACATAAGAAAAACAAAAGATTATTAAACAGTTTTAAAGGTTATTTTCCTAAGAAAACATGAACAGTGCTTAGTACGCTTTTCATTTAAAACTAACTGCAGTGGAAAACTAAGGTTATGATGCTTAATAGAAATTGATACTTAGTCTTTTAGTAATGCATGATTGGATTTAAACGTGAATGGATTTACTTAGACAAAATCTGAGTATCTCAAAAAGTATTGAGGTCGAAAATTCAAAAGTTATAAAGTTATATTACCTATTTTAAAATATACGTAAGAATTAACAGATAAGAATAATACAGATTTTATATATTTCAAAATTATTGTTTGAAAATTAGAAATACATTTTTTCAAACAGTTTATGTAATTAAAAATATGAAATGAACAATGAATTTCAAATGAACAAATTTACAGACTAAAAATTTCCTTCGCACATTTAGGCATTTTATTATATATGAAGTATCAATTAATTAGATTAAACCTTTTATACACACAAAAATAACCCGCAAAATAAGTACGTATTCAATAATCCAGTCCGTAATAGATTCAGAAGAACTCTAGATGTAATAAATAAGGAGAAATGTTGTGGGATGAAGAAATACGTTGTTATAAGTTCATTCATTTTCTGGAATTATACATTGTACATTATGCATGTTACATGTTTTCAAATTTTAGTGAACGATTCTGTGAAATTAAAACTATCGAATAATTTATTTGTTTTCTCGTTCTGATAAGTGATTTTTTAAATTTAAATCCCTGTGAAAATTTGATAGTATTTCTTTTTACGTCTGCATTGATTTTGTGATCTTAAATTTCACTGAGCAAATAAAACAGAAAAAGGATTAAAAAAGAATATTTTTTGAGCTATAATTTATCGTAATCCATGATTAACCATCATTAATATAAATTTCTAATAACAGAAAATATAATTTTATATTTTTAAATAATAATTATGTCCTGTAAAGTTTAATTACATCGTGGCGAAAAGTATTGGCCACGGAAATGTTTTCAGATCCCAGGTTTTTCAAAAGGGATCTCCAAAATGCTTTTCCTTTATGATTTTATCTATACAAAAACTTTTGGATGTAGTATGTAATAGTTAATCAAAAAGTATCACAGACATATAAAAATAAAGTTATGTAAGATTACTTTCCGGCAATCGGAACTGCATGATAACTTTCAGATCTTGGAGAAACTGCCCTTAAGTTTCAGAATGATAAAAAATATCCAATAATTTTTGGAGGCATTGAAACGAAAAATTCGATCCTTTCAATTTTTTCCCATCGAGTTTGATTTTTTATACATTTTAATTCGTTTTTATCACGTTTTCAAAAATGAAATTATGTATTCGCTTTGGCAGTCGCCTCTGATAAGCTAGAAGAAAATTTCATAAGCAAAATTTCTTGTGATAATAACAAAATATTTTATTGTTTTTTAGGAAGTAGTAATCAAATAATCTCATCATCAGTTTAATTTAATCCATTTTAATTTCAATTATTTTCTAATGGTACCATCAGATACAGAATTTCTCGAAAAGTTTCTTTTAATTATACATATGGTAAGGAATTATAACTAAAATTTAAAAAAGCAGAACACTTTACTTTGTATAAAATATGAATGTACCATTCTGAAAACTATTTTCGATAAATTTATTGTGCAATTAAAATGATCCTTCTTCAGAAATTTAGAATGTTTCCAATTTGTTCCTTTAAATTATCGATACAGAATACCCCAAACATTCATTTAACCATTCAAAATCCCCATTCAAATTCAAACGCCCATCTCGACTGTTAATTATCGATAATGAAAATAATGTTAATCAATGATAATCAATGTTTATAGGGTGCAAATCTTGTAATAAAAATAGTACTCTTAGTTCATTAATAATTACAAAGATTAAATTACTCACGTTGAAACATGTACAAGAATATGCAGAAAATCTACATAAATGGATAATATCATTCGTTAGTTGGCCAAGCTCAGTTTCGTGAGTTTAACGAAGACAACTATTCTGAAGACCGTTGCTACTGATCGCTTAATTGGTTGAGCTCTGTAGTTTCTCTCTTCTAGAACGAGAATGTAGTAATGTGGCTCTGTAGGGTATTTCATTTCTGAGAGAAGATTCTAAATTGATTTTAATGTGGGACAAGCTGATATATTTGATCTGAGTAGGCTTGTAGTGTTTTGATATTTAATGAGATGATTTGTTGGGGTATGAATTCTTACCGCAAGAAAGGATTTCCAATGCTTTCCTCTTATATTATACTTGCTTGAAATTGTTTCTGGCTTTCTCTCGTATTATGGCAGATATTATATTCATTCAGTAGCATAAGGGTCGATGTCTATCCTCACAGTTACAGCATGAGAAGTTGGCCAGGTAGAATCTGGGTCAGGAATAGATCATGTTCATTAAAAAAACCAAGGTAACCGATTTATTCCCGTTGACCACGTAAATAGATACTTCAGCTTTGTACATCTTGAATGTTTATTTGCCAGTTTCATTTTCTTATCCTCTTTCATTCATTTTGCCTTTATTTAAATCCTCAGGGTATTCCTCATGTGACATTTTAGAATCTTAAATATATTTTAGCTTTATTCGAAGTAGCCTTTGTTTCGGTTAGATTTTCTGCTGTTTCATTCCATCATACTTACATGAACTTTGAACTCTGAAACTTAAATATAAGTATTTGTAAGAAGAAAAGAGACCGTATTTTTCATTATTTAGCTATTGAAATTTAGGAAACTTGAGTCTTGAGTGCTTTCTCTACTGCCGATATCAATAGTAACTGTTCCTGATGAAGAAATAAAGGTTGCAAATTGAATTGCTCTATTGAATGATATTAATTCAGACAGAAAAGTACATTATGTCCTTCAACCTAAGTCATTATCTACTGGAGCGAAGTGTGCATACGGCAAGCCATAATATGTTGTTCCAATAAGAATTTCTATCTATCAATGCATATCATACATCCTGAATTCTCTAATCTGCCATCTTTCATTAAGATTTGATGTGATGAGAACTTTTTAAATAAATATAACGATTATCCAGTCACTGAGTTCATGATAATATCATGCTAAATTCAACGGGGATTATATAGTTTGGTCAATCTTACCTCCATCTATTGTTGGATGCAAAGTAAAATTTGAAGAGCTACTGCTGGCAAGTCTTAAAGAGCAATGACAGTTAGAAGTAATACCCTTTAGAGTGATGAGAACTCGCACTGAAATCTAACCATGACTGCAGGCACTACAGTATTATCTACGTGTCAGTTCCTTCCAATGATCGTCTTGTGCAAGATATGTATATGGCGAAATGTTGTCCCTAAAGGCTTGTTCACTGTTTTAAGAAAGTTGAATCGATCTGCCGAATTGTATTGTTTGAAGGGGATGTGGCATCGATATGGGAAATCAGCCATATAATAATGAACGCCTGTTTTATTCTTTCACTTCTCCAATAAAGTTTTAGTCCTTAAGTCCAGTTGCTAGTGATGATAAAATGGAATTTCTTTAAGAAGATGACATTGTGAGATGACTTTCTAAGACATTGTGTTAGATTTGATGATAAGAACAGAATCTTCGTAGAACTCTTGTTTAGATATGTGGGTTACGTAAACTGTTCACTAGCAGGTAGAATACTAGACGGCTGCATGATTGTAAGGGACAATTTTGTCTTTTATCCTTCATTCATAGGTCTTTTTTCTTTATGAATGCTTTTTTATAGTTTGTAGCAAGTTTATAAAATGCTCCTTACATTTTTGAACGGTTTGATATTGGATATTATCAAATGATCCTTGATATCAGTTAAAAGCTCCAATGAAACGCCCATTTTTTATTTGAATATTTTATCTACAAACTAAGCGTTTAAGGATGGAATTTATGATTGTGTCTTCACGGAACTCGAACTGACTACTGTTTTGATGAATTCACTTCATTCTAGAAAATAGATATCTCAATATGTAATAATTGTTTGAATTGTTTCTAACTGTGAATAGTGGAGAAATTGGTCTCTAAAATTTAGCTGAGTTTATATTAGACTTTGAAATATAAATAATGTTGATTATTTGAAAATTTCGGGAATTCCGCTATAGATAAATATCTATTTATTCAATCATTCTTTCAAAAGTGTTTAGAATATTTTTTATTGCTGATTATTAGTTATAACTTATAAATACCATTATCCGTATTCTTACAGAGACTGTTATTAATGACTTGTGCCTTTTTTTTCTTTAAATGGATTTTGTTATTTAAAAGAATTTTAAAAATACACCATGATGTCAAAAACTAATTAATTTTGACTATAAATGGACCTTTAATTTCAGAAGAAAAAGGAAATTTGTTTTTCTTGGATTAACTACATTGAGTTACTTTACTTTGCTTCTGAGTAATAAATTTTCGGAAAAACTTAAAACAAATGTATAGGTAATGTAGGTATATTGTTTTAATTTGAGAATTCAATGAAATTTGATAAACTATTTATTTTTTTACATTTATGGGATAAGAAGTTAATAATTCATATCGATTAAATTTGAATTTAGAAATAAATAAATCCAATAATCATCTTCTCTCTATATATAAGCAATGTACTATATGAAATAAGAAATGTGATTAAGTAATTTTACATAATTAATGATAATTGTTTTTCTTTTTAATAAGTTTTTCCAATCAATACTATGCCATTATACGTATTAAAACTTTTTATAAAATTTTATAATATAAATTTGCCATAAAAATTATTTTTAAAAATTAATATATACTCTAATAAGATTATGGAAATCTAAATTAGGATAGGTAAATTCTTGAAAAAACAAGGATTTCGTTTTCAGTAATAGCATTTAAGAAGTACAGAAAGCCTATTACGCTAATGTAGACTTTAAAAGATAAGTTAATCAAACAATATATGTAATTAATCATTGCTCTAATTAGATTCCAAAAAGTCGAACTTATTATTCGTGTTGAAAATGATTGTCATTTTGACAAATTAAAATTTAGAAAAATATTTAACTATTGTAAGCAAAATTGGATTAAGCGCTTAAAGAGCTTTAATGTATTTGTATTTTTTATTTATTCACATTATTAAAACATTTTTATTATTAGAAACTCAGCCTGTGTATATTCCTTATACAGTTTTGTAACGATTTTACTGAAAAAAACTTTAATCTTTGTTCACGATATATTTAAAAACAATAATTTCAAAAAAAAAAAAAACTGATTTTTTTTGGAGGTAATTTAATTAAAACATTTAACAGCAGTTTTTTTCAAAATGTGGAATATCTAATAAATAAACGCAGATAATCATTTTGGCATGGCATAAATACTACTAACTAGAATTTGTTAACTTTGAACTTCGAGCATAATAAAAAAGACTAATGTGTAGATAATTTTTATCAGAAGTCCTCAATTAAACCAATAATATAAACCAAAAGTTTTTGAGGAACGTTCACCCAATTTGAAGCAGATTTTAAATTTTAGTAGGTTTGAAGAACTGAAAAAGAAATGATTTAAGGAGTTTTGATACATTAATGTTTATATTAATGACACTTATTTCTCGAAGAAAGACAATCAAATTTAAATTTATTATAAATATCTCTAAAACTACAGTACATGTTTTAATTCATATTCATACAACCTGCATGCATTATTTTGTGTACAAGATAGTTCCAAATCGGACAGTGCATTCGGGCACGAATTTCCCTCTACCACAGACTACTTCACATCTGCTTTACAACAAAATAATTGGACAAGGACTGATGTCTTGAATAGAATAGTTCAAAGTCGTATCCAATGTCGCATTCATAGTACCATGCCGTATGGTATTGTATTGCGGATATTTTACTACATGAAGCAATATTCACAATGTTGTATAATATTGATGAATACTTTTCAGGTACAATATCAGATAATATTCAGTATCAGACTTACTATCTGGATATTAAGAATATATCTGGATTCAGATAAACATGCATGAACTAGGAAGAGCGTAACACTTTTTAAACACCATTTGAGGATTTATGTTTTTAAGTTTTGATAGAATGTTTTTTAATGTTTTTATAATTAATAAATGTTTCGTATCGTGAAAATTGCTCCCAACAATTTAGGAGGGAAAGAAAACTCTTTTTTTCTAAGTGCCGGTGTTGAAAGTACTATATATCCTCCGTAGAATCGAGTTCTTTCCAAACGGTCGCCATGATTTCGAAGAAACAGCAAAAGCTAATTGTGTATTGCAATATTTTCAGATCTGATGTCAATTGTTTCTTTATAATTAGACATTTATTCGTTTAATTTTTTTAAAAAAATTCTACTTCCATTAATTACAGAGTTTTATGGCAATGAAAGTTTCAAGACCCACCTTTTTATTCTTTCTTGATCTTGCTGATTTTCACTAAATTCAGCAGATAACTTTCCCTTACCATGTTTTCCTCTTAACTTCTTATCTAATCCCCATCACTTTAATTACTGTATTAATAACAAGAGCAAAGTGTTATACATACACGCACAAGGAATATAAAATCAGGAATTAAAATATTCATTAATATATACAATAAAGTAAGCTAAAACCCCAATAAAGTAGAAAAATACCAAAAGGAGAAAGACGCAACGCGTGTTTAATATAAGTGTGCGTGTCATAAAGAAGCAATCAATTTGAAAATAACCTTCATCTTTCAATGGGAAATAATTTTATTACTACAGTTCTACTTATCAACTTATATTTTCTATTATATAAATTCCATTGTTGAAAAAGCGAACACTCAATTTAAATTTGATACGAAGAATAGCAAAAATAGCAACATAATTTATTTCAATACGGTCTCATTTTTTTATCTTTCAGAATAGTATAATAAAGAAATAATTTCACTTAATTTCAATGACTCTTTAAATTAATACGCATTCCTTTAAAACAACTTCATGCTTACTATAACAATAAACCTTTTGCATTCAAAATAATTTTTTCATGTGCCAGATCAAACGATTATGCAATCCTATCCTCGAAATAGACTATATTTGGAGAAATTAATGCGAGATCAAAGTTTAAATTAATTACGTATGAATAATCATAGACTGTTACATGAAGGATAAGCCCATCGAGGAAAGCGAATATAAATTCAGAGAGCAGGGAAATTAAAGTGAGTAAAATACTCTTTTGACTAACGCTAAAGGCTTGAAAATCAATTCGGTAATTTATCAAAGAATGATAGATCATCTCTTCAGATTTGCATACGATTTACTTTGAATGATTTTAAACTATAGAGAAAGAGACGATGAACTCAAAATAA
>JAPMOQ010020204.1:386437-467985 GCA_026543055.1 Argiope trifasciata | reverse complement strand
CCTTTATCATCAAGATATAATTTAATTGTTTTTTAAAATTATTTTCTATTTAAATTTTTTACTGATGAAACCATGGATGTCAAGTAACGTTAATAAAATTAAGGCACTCAGTGAGTTGTCACATACAATTTTAAGATGCAAAATAATCTCACTTCAATTTTTGCATTACATTTAAAAGATATTTGGAGACGAAAGTTAAAAACTTTTCTTTAAGTTTTTCAATAAATTTTGGGGCAATTATAAGCAATTTAATAATTTGAATAAAGTGGCACGCCCACTTTTTTGAACCAAAAATCATCTTTTATAGTTAATTATTTTAAGAATATTTTTAATGAAAAATTAAAATAAAATTTGAAAGAGATGGATACAAATTAATACTGAAATTTTAACTTTCTTGTAGTTTACAGCTAAATGAATGAGATACATTTGACAAATTTTACCATACTGAAAATTAAATTCAAATGAATCATAACATTTTAATATGTACGTCATGCTTAAATCTGTACTAATTTTATAGTAAAAGAATTTTATTAAAGAAATTTAAATTCATAGGCATTCATTTATTAAAAAGGATTGTCTAAAATTCAGAGCTATCAAATTTTTCAAACGTTAAAATATTTAAATTTGAATGAACTAATAGAAATTTGATATAAGTAAATTGGTGTAAGAAATTAAAAGCATTGTCATATTTGATCTACAATCTCCTAAATTACCGGTCAGATTTTAATAAAATTTGGTGTGAACGCAGGTCGATATCGTGCAAACAAAATGAACAATTAACAGTTATAAAGACCCTTATGTTTGTGAGTAACACTCAAATGAGGCTGAAAGTCTGAAACAGAGGTTGCGGAATACACAAAAGAAATGAGCTAATAGAGGGTAAGGTCCCCTCTTACGACTATGCAAACTTTGCAAAGTGATGCCATACTGGAAATAAGGCAGCTCATCAGTGCAATGGCATTAGGTCCCACTCAATCACCAACGCTATATATATATATATATATATATGTGTGTGTGTGTGTGTGTGTGTGTGTGTGTGTGTGTGTGTGTGTGTGTGTGTGTGTGTGTGTGTGTGTGCGTGTGTGTGTGTATATGTATATATATATGCAAGCAAGTGATCTGCAAAAAGCTGAACATAACCATTTCCAGAGTCAATGATCGGTTCAGTTGCACCAGAGGACCGAGTCCATGCCATGTAAAAACAGCCCACACCATTATGCAGCCACCACCAGCTTGAACAGTGCCTTGCTGACAGTTTGGGTCCATGGCTTCGTGGGGTCTGCGCCCCACGTAACAACTGAAATCGTGACTCATCTGACCACGCCACGGTTTTCCACTGGTCTAGGGACCAGTCGATATGCTCACGAGCCCAGGAGAGTCGCTGCAGGCGATGTCGTGCTGTCAGTAAAGACACTTGAGTCGGTCTTCTGCTGTCATAGCCCAAGGAAGGCAAATTTCGCCGCACAGTCCTATCGGACACGTCCCTCGTACGTCCCACATTGATTCCTGCAGTTATTTGACGAAGTGTTGCGTGTCTATTAACATTGACCATTCTACACAGACGTCGGCGGTCTCGGTCGTTAAGTGCAGGTGGTCGCTCACTGATCTGTCCATGATGGGATGTGATGCCTGAAATTTCATACTCTCGGCACACTCTTGATACTGTGTGGATCTCGGAATGTTGAATTCACTAACGATATCCGTAATGGAATGACCCATGCGTCTAGCTCCAACTAACATTCCACGTTCAAAGTCTGTTAATTCTCGTAGTGCCGCCATAAATCACGAAAAACCTGTTCACATGAATAACTTAGGAAAACGAACTGCGCATTTATACTTTTTCGCTGCGATACTACTGCCATCTGTATATTTGCATACTGCTATCCCATGACTTTTGTTGCTTCAATGTATAAGAGCATATGATAAAATTCATAAAAGAAAATTAAATAAAAGTCTCAAGAATATTAAGGAATTTTTCATAAATCATTAATTAATGTCATTCAACCAACTTAATTCCTAAATGTGATCTCTTCAAACATTTCGCAGCCTTTAATTATATGTAAATTTCTGAGTAATTTCTTCATTAATTATCATTACGTTTAATTAAAACATGTAAAAATATTGAGTGACAGCTCTAATATTTCTTTTTTACTTCTTGGAAAAACATGATTTCGGAAAAATTATTCATATAGTTTAATCACTAAAATATTTAACATCATCTTGTGTTTTGTGCGTCTCTTTTTTAATAATGAATATCATTCTTTGGAAAATATTGCACCAGCCAGTAATTATCTCATCCAAGTTCTTAACTTTTATTATCTAATTAAAACATTGATTAACTTATCTAAAATTGACAAGATTTATTTGTTCTTCAGAAAAAAAATTATTAAAAGTAAGGAAGAGAAAAAAAATCTCTTTCAAAGATGTTTCAAAAACATCTTGCATTTGAAAAAAAAATATAATGATTAAACAATTAATTAATTATTAGCTACTTCAAATTTTGGAAGATGATCAATCAATCTTTAATTTAAAATCATTAAAAAATTTATACAATAATTTTTTTTATTCACTTACCTTGAATTTTAACTTCATATCTAATTTTATTTTTGAATACACAGGAAAAAGTTATTTGAGATTTTGAAACATAGCCTTGTATTAACTTGTTGATCAAGGCATGAGCAGTTGTAGATATATAGTAATATATAGTAACTGCATATATAGTAATGTATCAAACTAAGTAATTGATGATGTAAAACTTTCCAAATAGATGGTCTTGAAATTTACACTTAAATGACACACTGATGTGCTGATTTGATCTGCACCATGGAAAAAAAAATTCTTACTCTGAATAGTCTATGTGATATTTGATTTGATGAATCTCCTTCAAATTATGTTATTAAACTGGCTCGGCCATTACAGAATTTTTAATATCTCAACAAATATGTTTCATATATTTGCCCTAAATATCTACTGCAGAAGACTTGTCTCGGCTTGTTTGTTTTCAAGTATTTTGAATAAAAGTTTACAGATAACATGTCTTTTATTTTTCTTTATTGATAATAGTAAAAGTGTTTTTGCGTTTAAATTTATTATTGAAATTCTAAATTTGTGTCAAATTTTGAATAAAATTCATCAATGTGTTTATTATACAAATTAATTTCAAACATATGTGAAGGAAACAACTTTAAACGGCAGGTGGTAGAAAAAAATGAGTTTACATTATAAATTCACCGAAATTAATGATTTGCATTTTAGCTTTTAAAATAATTCATTTATTAATGGAAAATACTAAATTGTCACGTAAAATATTTGGAATGTCAACTGGACAGCAAAATTGTTTACAGATACGAAATTTTATGTTTGATTTCATCTCGGTAAGAAGGTAAAATTCCACTCTTCACTGTATGAAGAGATCAAACAAAAAAAATCTCCCATTTTTATTTAAACAGTTTTCCCAAATTTAAATAAATTTGTGGTATTATTTGTTCACCCTAATACCATCATGGGATATACAATGAGGTAAAAAAGTATCTCTCTGATTAAAACAATATTTTTAAAAAAATCCACAAATTCTTGGAAAAATAAATAACTTATTTCATATAAAAGATAAATAAATCCTTTCTTATAAAAAATAAATAAATCCTTTCTTATAAAAAATAAATAAATCCATTAATGTAAGAAATAAATGAATCCATTAATGTAAGAAATAAATGAATCCATAAAAATAATTCCATTAAATATAATACTTTAACATTTTTTAATGGCTCAGTCATGTTCTTAATTTTTTTAGTACATTGAATAAAGTGTGAATGCAGAAAATGTGATTTTACTTTCAATTGTTAACAATGACAACAAGAAAAAAAATTAAATGTGTTCCTTAGTTCCATGAATTCATATTGATCATTATTATTGAATATATGTATTAGTACTATTCAATATATTAGAATATATTGAAACGACCACATGTTAAATTATCAGATTTTTTTTTAAGTAATCAGGAAAAGACTTTGAAATCATCTTCTAGATGAAATTGAAACTAGACTTTGAAATCATCTTCTTTGAAACCATCTTCTAATTTCATATGACTAGGAAACATAAGCATAAAAATTTGATTGCAACAGTTTACATATAAGTAATAGATTTACATTTATATATATATATATATAAATTTGAATGCGATAATTTTTTTAAAAATTGATATGTTAGAAGAAATAAAATGTGACTGTTACATATTACAAATAACAATTAGAATTGGCAAAGACAATTATTGAAATATTCAACTGTAGATGCATTTCTGAACGAAATTATCTTTATCTTTGTATAAAATTATATTATGATAATTAACATAATACAATTGTTAGTTTTGTATTTCCATGCGTAAAAAAAAAATTAAGAAATTGGAAAAAAAACATTGTTTCCACCTAATAATTTTTGCAAAATAACAGATTTTTATTATTTATAACTCTAGTTCTATTCAATCTTCGTTTCTTCAGATATTTTTATGATTCATAAATCATTGACTTTTTGTGAAGATTTGTAGCAAGAATTATTTGTTTTCTTTCTTGTTACCATGGAAACTTCTATCTGGTAACGGCATAAGAAGCAAATGTTTAAAGACAAAGTAGTTGTCATTAAAGCTAAGAATACCAATGTTTATTAGTGACAACTGGATGTTTCAGCTTACTGAAATTTTGAATATATTTGAATAAAATAAGTGTTTGATGGACTGCTATTACATAATAAGGTATGCGAATAATTTTTTCTATGAAACAGTTGCGTTTCTCTTTATCATTGTACTCTGAGAAGGAATAAAATTAGACAAAAAAAAAGAAAGAAAATGAAATCTACGATCGATAATTTCAAGTTATTAAGTGAAAACATTATTATTTTAAAATCATTATCTGTTTTAATTAATTTGTTATTAACCAATTTGAAACAACTCACGAGACTTCTCTGTCTGTCTCTTTGCTTCCTCTCTCTATATATAATGATGATCTTCAAGTTTTAGTAGCATTGTTTTGTGAAAACAATATTTTTGTAAAACCAAATTGCTATTTTCTAATTTCTGAGATAATAAAACAGTTTCATAATGGATTAATATTAGAACAGGAGTCACATAGTTCAATGTTTCCCACCTAAAAATAAATGAAGAGATATTTCCCCACAGGGGGAAAGAGGAAATGTTTTTGTCTAAATTGCTATTAAAAAAGTTTTTTTGAACATAATATAAAAACTAAATTATGTATTTCCTCCAAAAAAATTACAGTCTATCAAAATAACAACTAAAATGTCTTAGTTTTACGTCAAACTTTTAAAAACGCATCTGCTTTCAAAGAAGCATATATAATAATAATGCAATACTGGTGAAAGCAAGTAAAAATGTATACAATTAAAATATATTGATGAATATTAAACCTACGCTTTATTTGTTGCCTATGCAATTTCCAGCTTCAGTTATTTGTTACTTTCTATTATACGGAACCTCGTAACGGAAACAGCATTAAGGTGTCCCATGATAATAAATCCAGAACTAGCACAATAAGGGAAAGATAAAATATAATAAAATTATCAGAAGCACACCCACATAAATACATACACGTGAATATTAATTTTGGAGGACATGAAATTAGCGCCTGAATTACCAATTCTGTGGATATTTATTCAATATTTTCAAATCCCATTACCATACCAAACATATTATAAAGTCAGAAAGATAGAATATTAAATTAGCACAAGGAAGTCACAAGTTAGCCTATTCCAACAAGATTTTTAGAATTGCAAAAAGTCTGAATTTGAAATTAATTTATATGTTGTGCACATTCATCTGTTAATTTCTACTATAAATGGTTGTCGTCAAAATAACATCATGTTATATTACACACTTCCGAAAACAATTCTTCAAAAAAAATGGGTTATAAGAGCTAATAAATATTGCTAACGACTTAAGGGTTAATTTTTTTATATACAGAAAAATTTCTAAGAAAATAACAAATAATTTATCATTGAAACATACTACCAAGCAATAATTGTTACATTCTTTTTTATGCGTGATTTATTGGCAAACTGTAACATTGGTCATAAATTATAAATATCTGATGCGACATTACACACTACATGGATCAACAGGGAAATGGCAATGTAGCTTCTCCTTGATCTACAAAATATAACCAATGTGGTTAAATTGACAGCTGTTCTAATACGTTTCTATAGATCATTACGGCTTATGATTCGTGAAAGTGTAAACATAGTACTTAATGAATCGACTCCTATTTAGACCCGAATGAAAATAAACAAATGGTTATTTCAAATTATTCTAGGAATTTTCAAATATGATTCATTTTATTAAAAATATTTACTTTCTCAAATATATTTTAGACAACTCTAAATCATTTGTGTGTAGGTGGTTCAACATTTAATTTCAGTTTACATAAGGATACATCCTTAAAACATTGTTTATTTGGATTCTTATCTTTTGATACCGTATTAACGGCAATTTTAAATCTCTTTGGTACTCAGGATTCGGTATTCAAAAAATAAACTTAATATTTAAAGTTGACAATAGTTTTACTAAATAATTAAAAGTTATCCAAATATCTGAGCCCGATTAATTTGCTTCTTGAAATATGATTGCTTTTTGTACTAATTTTTCCTAAATAATTCATGAATAGGTTTCTGTTGACTAACTTATTTTATATGTTACAAAAATACCAAGTTGGAAAAAAATTCTTAACGAGCAGAACCAACATTTGTTTACCGTATAATGATTCGTTTAAACGACTTATTTCAAAGTTGACTGAATTGGTTAATAGATTTCGTAATTGATAATCCATAAGTCGAAAAGCATTATTTTCTAATCAGGTAAGAAACATCGTGACTCCAAAATACTTATTTTAGTCAAGTCAATTATCTTTCTGGAATGAGAGCAGTATTCTCTTATGGAATTTTTGAACTTGAATTCTGATTCATTGATTTACAGACGAAAAATCTCTATTAAGATTTTTTTCCAAGAGATATATATTGGTTGTGTCCGCATAAACCCAAGTATTTTTTTAAAGTCTGCTTTGTTTTAAATAATAATAATAATAATTATTATTATTTCAAATTTATAAAATGATATTTTTTTCATTCTTTTCTTTCATAAAATTATAGCTTTGGTTACAAAACTGTCATGAGTTTTACTGGAAATATCGAGTAGCCTAAAAATTATAAATATAATAACAGTAATTTCAGTATTTTTTTGAATTCAATATACAAATTGCTAATGTTCGAGGCTCAGAAAAAGTTCTAATTAAATATTATCAAGTGACAGCATTTAAATGCAAATAAATATTATTCAAACAGACAACAAACTTCTGTCTAAATGTTAGATTGCTTCACTGAATATATTAAGGTCTATACTTAATTAGCCGATTGTCTAATTAATTAAGATGAAAAATATTATTAGAAATACTCCGTATGGATGTCTCTAAAAATTATCCCGAAATGTGAAAAAATGCTAAAAATATTAAGAAATTGGTCTCAAGCAAAGCTTAATGAAATTCCAAAACATGTTTAATCAATGCCATGATCAATGCCACTTATCTGTGGTGATTGATGACAATATTTTCCAAAGTCTTTTCTCAAGAATATAATGTTTCTACTTTGGTTTAAGATTGAATATAAAATTTAAAAAAAAACATTTTAATGATATTAATTTATTCGTTACCTTTTGTAAATAACAATTACTAACATTTTAAAATGTAAATATTTTAAATTTTTAATCATTTTTAAGTGCAATAAACAATTTGCAGTGGTATAATGGAATTCAAACTCATACAAAATAAAATATTCAGTTGTGTACTTTGGCCATTAATTTGTATTTAAAAAACATGCTTTCTTTTTACATAAAGTCCTATGTTAGATTTTCACTACTGATTTTATTTTGTATACATATATATTTTTGTAATTTGAAAACATATTACAATTGGATTGCTTTATTCAGTTGAATTTATATTTATCAGTCTTTCAAATAACAAGGTAAATTTTTTTCAAAAATATGCATAATGCAATAAATAAATTAAAAGTCACTAATTTGTGGAAACAAGCTGAGAGCCAAAGATCACCGAATTCTTAATTTTTTATATCATTTTTAGATGGTTAAATTCCTTTTTTTTATATCATTATATATCCCATTTTACAAATAGAAAAAAAAGCATTTCACTATAAGAATTTTTTTTATAGTTTTTCAAATATAACTCTCTTGAGCTGTATTTATATATAAATATTCAATATTGGCCCTTAAAATTTTAAAATTCCTTAATTCAAACTTAAATCATGATTTTGTTTCCGAATTTTACAAATTTATTATTTACTATTGTTGCAAATTTATTATTTATTATTTTATAAGACAAACCGAGCCCAAAACGCCTGTTTGTGCAAACAATATTATCAAGTATATGTATAAAATTATTCACAAAATGATAAGAAAATGAATTTGTCTTTAAGAGTTCAATTTATATTTAGGTGTTAAATTACATTTGACTCATAGTGTCTCTAAGATTAAAAGTTGGTTGTGCTTTTTGGCTCCTTGAACTATTAGCTAAGGTTGTTGTCTTTAAGAGTCATAAAACATAGTTTTGATTCATACATATTTCATGCATTTTTTTTGTTTTATATATCGGCTTTTTTATTTTAACATATCAAAAGAAAATATGAACCCCGTTTTAGAACACTATGAAAGTAATTTGTAGATAAAATCTGAATTTTTTTGTCCAATCATATGAAAGCGAAATTTCAATTATACATTAATAGCATACATTGCATGAAAAAATATATTTCTATCAGTAAAAATACAGATTTTTACTAGTAGTATAATAGAAATATATTGATTATTGAAACATTTTATCAAGGAATCATATTTTCATTTTTTCCTTTCAAAGGTTTTTGAGTGCAATAATTTAAAAGAACAAAGAAATGCAATCTAATGCGTGTGTTTTTAAAATCAAAGCTAAAATTTTCAATAAACATTTGATAAATGTGTGATATTTGGCATCTACTTGATTTCATCTACTGTACTACAAATGTTTATGTAAAAAAAATACAAAATGTTATGTTATATTTGTTTCAAGGGAATATACTAATTTGTAGGAATTTGAGTGGTTGCGTTGTGTTTACGCAAATCAGAAGGTTTTTTTTCACTCCAATCACTACGCATAGCTTTTAGAAAATAAGATTTATTACGGACATAACAGGAACATAACATCCCAAGCCACGAGCTGAGACTAACCACGTGCGACGCTGGCTAGGAACTGGAATACAGGGGAAGAAGAATGTCATTTCCAATTCAAGCTACGATTAATTTTAAATATATGAGTGCTGTTTCCGGTTACGTCGCACTAGATCAGACTCAGCCCATAGTTTATAAACAATAAATGACATTCACTACAAATTTTTTACAGTTTTCAAGCATCGTTTTTTTTCTCATGCTTGAATTAAAAAAAAAATCAGTACATTTATGATTATTCCCATTGAAGAATTCATTAAATCCTGAGAAGCATTTGAATCCAATGGCTTTTCTGGACTCACGGAATTCTGATTATTTAGGAATGTTTCCAGCGACTGTTTTTTTTTTAATTACTCTTTTTATCATGTGGGAGCATGATGTTGTTTTCTCTTGAGAATTTTGAAGCGATTTGAAGGATACAAATTGTTGAAGTCTTAAAATACGTAGGCTACAAATTGGTGGTTTAAACTTTTTTTTTATTTTGGTGTTCAGAATATAGTTTTTAATTTATATATCGCTAGCTAATATAATTTTATTTTGTTGTCGGCTTTCACTGTATAGCTTTTGAATTATCTATCTTCTGCAAGTGAGGTTTTTCCCTTGGAAACCACAGTGTTATTGCCTAAATCACGAAAAGTGTTTTTTTAGTAAACTAAAAAAATAAACTATGTCTGGTTTAAGACTGGATTTAGTACTGAAAAATTGCAAGCTTTATAATGATACTGATTCAATTGGACTAATTGATAAATATAGCGAACAATGTATTATAAGACTACAAAATAACTATTATAAGACTACAAAAATGAAGCTTTTTAAATATTTTCCTAAGTGGATAGCTCAAAATACTTTGCTGAAAAGTCTATGGAAATTCAAATGAGCTAAAACGGATTTTATAAGCTAAAGTAATAAACTAATTTTAACGAAGCAAATCAATATTCCCAATGAATAATGTAGTAGTCCTAAATGGTAGCAAACTAGTAAATGGACATAAACATTGTTGACAAAGAAAACAAAAACCAAGAAAATAGAATCTTATGTAAGAGTCGGCTAGGACAGAACTTGCAACTTTGTGGTTCGTAGCCGAATAACAAGACCACTAGACAAAAGTAACCACTTGTGTTCTGAAATTTGTTACTGCTTATAAGCTTTCACCACAATTATTTTATTAAAAATATTGCATTATGGTTCCTTGCCAATTGAAAATTTCTGAACTGAAAAATAAATGTTTCGGCCACTTTTAAGAGATAATATTGTCAAGAATTGAAGCAATTAATCGATTCTTTCAAGAAGATCTTTTGATCACTAGTTTACTTTCTTTTATACAGTTACCTTGTGCTTGAGTTGATAAGAAAGTTAAGAAGAGTAGCAAGAAATATACTACCTGAAATGACTTTTACTCATCATGTTATGGAAATTAAAATTAATAATTCAAAGATTATTTTGACCACCTATTCTTAGTTTGACCCCATCTAATTTTCCACCAAATTCACAATTTGATATAGATTATTTGATGTTCATTAATTCGGCACATTTGTTTACTGTCTTTTAAAGAATTTTGTAAATAAATATTGAACTAAATAATGAAGTTAAAACACTTTGTAAAACAAAACAAAAATCGTAAAAAGAAACTATAGAAAAGATTTTTAAATTATTGTAGAATTCTTAGAAACTCGGATCCCTCTGAGACTTCAAATTTCCAAAATTATCTAAATTTCAAGAAGCTGAAGAGAAATTAGGTAAGAAAACTTGTATTCAATTTTCAGACTTATTCAAAATAAACAGGGCTGTAATCATAGCACAATTGAATTCGTAAATTCAATTACCTGCGTTGAAAACCTTAAAAGTACCTGAATTGGATCGTTTCCATGCATTTCCGTCAAAGTATTTTCTGTTATTCTGAATTGTTAGAGACAGAGACGATTAATCTTAGTTTTGCACTACATTGCATAGATAGTTAATTTGTTTTAGATTTCTATTTGAGATATTCCAGATAGTTGGAGTGATTAATCACTTCGTTTGTTTCTTAGAACTCAGAAAGAAGATTTGGGAATTTGAATGCATGGTTATAAATTTCTATAAATTGAAGGATTTATTTTACAGTTTAAAAATACTTAATCGATTATAAATTTATTTTAATCCATTGACCGTCGATTATACAACATCTGTCTCTTATCATAAAATTGGTAAAGTATTTAAGCTTTTCTAAATAATGATTGTTAGGATATTTTTCAGAAAATGATTTTTTTTAATGTTTCAGCCTGTCTTGAGATAATAAATTATGAATGAATTTCTACGTTTGAGCCATTGCATGGGAGTTTCCTAGAAGCAAGTTTCTACATTCCAGTCGGATGAAGGGTTAAATTTTGAAAATTCTTTATCAATATCTTCTTTTATCAAGGCAGAAGTTATTTAAGTAGGGGATATAGAATTAATTATTAACTATTCAACAAGAAAGTTTGTCAAATTGAATTTTTCAATTCAATTTTAATTTTATTCAGATTTGTCACATAGTTTAATTAATTAAAATTACATTCCATCATTTAGTAAGATTTCCTTTCTCACGACAAGATTTTCAAAAGTTAGTGGAAAAGAAATTGAATCAAAAATATAATTGTTTTAATTTTTAATCTAGATATAAACATGTTTCTGTAATCAGCCCTCGATAAATTGATGTTTTCCTAGAAGCTATTCAAAGTTAAGACCAAGAACTGGTTTAACCTTTAACTGGGGAATCGTGGTGTAAGAGATTGCTAATGATGAACTTTCGATCAACTCCTATTCTATTTATAGCTCAATTGAATTAATTTAATCTGTAGCTTCCTGTTTCCTGACATTCAATACACCTGTACTTTTTTAAACTGGTTTCAACGGATATTTTTTGAAATATTTTAGCTATTTCCTTGTGTGAAATCTATCAGATGGCGGTTCCCTTTCAGTGTTCCAATATTCTAGAAGGTTTTGCAGATGACTCTAAAATATAGTTCTCAAAATATCACCCAGTCTTCTGATCCTCTTATGAAGCAGAGCTCTAGAGACTTTTAAATGAAGAAGATGGATCATGGATCACGATAAATTATAGCTAAAAAAATATTCTTTTTTTTAATCCTTATTCTGTTTTATTTGCTCAGTGAAATTTGAGATTACAAAATCAATGCACACGTAAAAAGAAATACTATCAAATTTTCACAGGAATTTAAATTTAAAAAATCACTTATCAGAACCAGGAAACAAATAATTTATTCGATAGTTTTAATTTCACAGAATCGTTCACTAAAATTTGAAAACATGTAACATGCATAATGTATGATTTCAGAAAATGAATGTACTTATGACAACCTATTTCTTCATAACACAACAATTCTCCTTATTTATTACATCTAGAGTTTTTCTGAATTGATTATGGACTGGGTTATTAAATACGTACTTATTTAGCGGGTTATTTTTCTGTGTATAAAAGGTTTAATCTAATTAATTGATACCTCATATATAATAAAATGCTTAAATGTACGACAGAAATTTTAGTCTGTAAATTTGTTCATTTGAAATTCATTGTTCATTTCGTATACAAAATATTTTTAATATGAAAGTTCGCATTCTACTGTTTCTGATATGCATTTTAAAAAATAATTTTTCCAACATATTTAGAAATAAAAATTATAAATTTATTAATATATCAAGATATATGCATAAAATAAATATATCATGATTAAAATGCCCACTAAAACAGGGCCACAAAAGTCACGTAGCCGGTAAAGGTCAAATTTACTCTTTGTCATTTCTTTTTTATATAATTGTTAACTTTTCGGTCATATTCTTTTCCATAGACCTTTACTTGCTGGAAAAATAAATATGATTTAAAAGTAAAAATGTAACACGTTTTTTCACGAATATTATTTGTGGTAACAGGAAATTCGAGTAGAAAATGTATGTTCTGATGAAATTTCTATTTTCAACGGTAATATATTTTGAAAAATTTTATAAACATACTTTATTTATGTATATTAAAAATATCTGTAAAATATATTGGCCGATTTCCATACTAATACATTCGTTAGAAAATTTAATTTGTGCCTAAAACGAATGCAGTCTCGTAGATCACACCTTACGAGTTTCATACCAAAATTTCACATCCCTGGTTAAGAGTATAAGATATTTGGAGCTTCCTTCTACTTCTTCTTGCATAAAGTCAACCACCCTGCCACCACTGAACGTAGCAGTATCGACAGAACTTCCTTCTACTGTAATGATTTCGACTTAAAGAATTTATTTCAATAATGAATGATTTTTATGTCTATTGACTACTGTTACGTTATGTCTATTAATACAAAAATTAAATAAATAACGACACTAGAATATCATTAGATATGCATTCCTTAAACATAGTCATGAGATTAAAATTTTGATTTCGGTGGCTGTTTTTTCTTTGAAAACTAATGCCTTAAGTCAAATAGTAAGAAAAAAATTAATTCTTTAGCTAAAATTAATATAAACATATTTACTTAGATGTTGGGAAGATTCAAGTTTTTTTCAGTTTTGAGGAACGTGGTTTTCCTATCCTTTTTTGATAAAACTTGTTGTAAGTTATATGAAATGGGAACTAACATTGCTTTCAAGCTTTTTTACATCTGAACTTTTAGACCAATTATTCTGGTCAAATTCAATTATTCAACTTTAATCCGCGTTCTTGATGAAAAGGAACAATGGTGCAAGTATTGAAGAGCAGAATATCCTGTCCAAAAATTTGACTAAGTGGTTCGAAAAAATCAGAGCATGTAGGTTTCCTAGGCAATGAGCTGGCTGACTAATAAGTCGCATTTGCAATTTCTTAAAGCTCGAGGCTTAATTATACTTGCTTCATATTATTATTAAGAGAAAATTAAAATAATTTCTAGATTAATAAACTTGAAAGCTACATTAAGGCGCATTTCATATTATTGAAATCATGTTCTTCAAAGAAGCAATCAGAAATCTGGTATACCAATATGACAAATAGTTGAATCTTCAAGAAGATACTGATGAAAAGTAACAATGATTGCATATAAATTTTAACAATATATTCATTATTTTTTTAAACATTTTAGGATCTTTCTATATCTTATTGGAGCTTGAAAGATAAACGGATTTGTTTAAAATATTTGAATAAAAAATATAAGGAATGTATATTAGACGATATAGAATTTCGCAATATAGGATTTTGGATTTTGATATTTTAAACGATATATGATTTTGTATTTAACCCTTAGTTATATAATAAAGGACAAAATAAGAAGAGTAGGGTAGAGTTTTAACATTGTTCAGCCAAAGTGTTCATAAAAATGTCTTCATTTTAGAATTGTCTGTAATTAAAAAATTAATATTGATTGAAAATATAGCTTGGAAATAAATTCACCATCCTTCTAATTTATATTTAAATTTTTTTGAACTGCTATTACTGTATGCTTAAATAACAAATGAAAAAAAAATTGAAATCAGAAGAAATCTCTTGCTCATGCAAAGCATCGAAATATTCAAGACTATGGCAAATTTCACTTTATCTTCTCCTTTTTAAGTTTTGCTCCTGTATATTTTATAATGCTTTTGAAAAAAAAAAGGATTTACCTTATACAATGAACATTTAATAAAAAATAATTGTACTACTTAGAGAATATCTTCCAACAGCATTAATAACAAACTTATAAAAAATGTCCAATATTCCAACATTTTATTACAATTTGATCCTTCATAAACTTATAAACTTTATGATTAATGTGACTATATAAATATATATGTATTCTTGAATTGGGGAATTAAGTATTCAGTAAAAAATCTTACCAAACTGAGGATTATCAAAGGATTGTCTCGTGATTTTAACTCAATAGAATAGATCAGACAATTGGGAAACGCTGATGCTAAGCTAGACATGAAACTCTGTTACTAATGATGAATGACTCTTACACATGTAATAGACGCAGTCGGAGTAGACATCTAATATAAGAAGTTTGTGAGATGGGTAGGAAGCTAATACTAGAGTAAAGGAAGCATTGCCAGTCGGGAAATGGAAAATGCATTTAAATCAAATGCAAAGGCTAATACCAAACTAACTACGCTATTTCATCAAAAAATACTTTAAAATTCTTTGATGGTCCCTGTGTTCATTGCAGATCCTTAAGAACACATCAGTCTAAAAAATTTACGAAAATTTTCAATATATTTCTTTTGTTCGTATATTTTAGAAGATTCGTGTAATAGGAATATTTTCTCTAAGTGGAAAATTATTTTTTTTCCTTGTCATTTCTAATCATTGCAGCACTTTTCTTCTTACATTATTAAAAATATGTTTTAAAAAGTTTAATTCAGATGTTATTTGATTAATTCTTTTCATTAATTTAATTCCATACTCAAAACTTCTTCTCTATGACAACATGGAAAAACGATTTTTCTTTTCTTTTTTATTGTATTAACCTACTATTCTTCATTTAATTTCTGACCTTGTAAAAACCTTAAGATTTATTTAGGAAGCAAATAATATTTATGTGGCATTTTGTATGTTTTTAAAATGAAAAGTCATTGGCAAACATTTTAGAAATGTCTATTATATCAGAGAAAAATAAAGAAGGGTGTAGAGTGCAACTGGATGAAATATATTAAAAGACATTTTCTAAGTACAAATGGTTTACCAGTATATATTTATTGTATCTTAGTACTTAGCTAATACATCTTTTGTCATATTTAGATATACATTAGCTAATCTGAAAACAAAATGTATGAAATAAAATATTATGGAAAATAAAATGTTGTGATTTAAAAGATAATTTGTGAATTTTTTTATTGGTGTAAAAACAGTAATATCCTCTGAATTTATTGGGATGTTACTAAAAAATTTTGTTTGATATCGAATCAATTCGAAGTTGAGTTAATAATTTGAAAAAAAAAAAGCATTTTTATAAAAAAGTATATCTGAAGTAAATATATAAAAATAATAATAAAAAAAATTGTAAATGTACTTATACATAATTCTTTCCCATATTTTAATAAAAAATCATATTATATTTAATATAATATATAATATATATTTAAAATTAATATAAAAATTTTAAAAATTATGAAGAGATCGTTAAATTAATGATTTTGTCCTTTTTTATATTGAAATGCTTTAAAGAAAATTGTTTACAATGGTACTACAAAAAACATGCTATAAAAGTGAAATAAGTATTTAAATAATTCTTTTGAACAAATGTTGTGAAATTTCATTGAAAAAGATAAGCAATATTATGGAAAGACTTTTGCACCGATTAATTAAAGTAAAATTGCATTTTTCATCAATAGTGGTTAAAAGTGACAGCAGTTGAATTTTTTTCTCTTTGATTTATCCATGAACACAAATTTTTCTACAAGCAAAATGTGTTGATATATTGAAAATAAATGCATTCACTCAGATTAACTTTTGTCCCCAAACTGATGTTTGAAGAGCTTTGCTTTCCCGTTTGAAAGCTAATTTTAATATACTAATGAGACATAAAAAAAGAGGAATCAGAAAATATCAAATTTTACTTAACGGTTTAATAATGCGATAAACGAAGATTTAGAAAATTTATTCGAAGTAAGCACTAATGGTTATTAGTGCTTCTAACAGTGCATACATGCACGGAAATCATTTCTTCATTTATGAATTCTTCATCATGAATTCGTCGATAAAAATTTGCTGCATTAACAGAAAACAATGTAAGCGACTTAAATAAAATGCAGGAAGAGCCAAATCAGATTATCTGAAAAGAAATTGAATAGGTTCTTAAAGCTAAATGGCTATTATTGATGCTTCTATTTCGATTAAAGCGTTTTACGAAATAAAAACTGTCAAAATTATGAGAAACATGAGGGTAAATGATATTTTATCTGAAGTATAATCCAATTGCAAAACTCTAGATATCGTTCACGATCTGACTGTAATTGAAGTAAAATAATTCTACATGAATTCCATTTATTATATTTAAATACTCTTACCAATGTCAAAATTTTAATATTGAATTTCGAGCTCCCTTATTTCCTCATTATGTTCCTTTTCATTGTATGTACACTAAAATGAAGGTGACGTGGAAAAATAAAATAAATGAAGAATTTATGCTCGGCTTGAATAATCCCTGCTTCTTCGAGAAAAAAGAATGATCCTGTAGTTTGCAATCTCTGAATATTTCTATTTATGCTAGTCTGAAAGGAAGCCAGGAATTTAAGAAAATATTCTTTTTCTGGGGTTTAGTTGGCATTAACAATTATACACAGTGTAAATAATAAGCATTTCTAAACATACATTCATCATGACTGGAATAAGGACTTATTCCAGTCATGAGTAATATAACTTTAATTAGCAGATATTTTTTCATGTTATAATTATGTGTATATATATATATATATATATATATATAAATACACTGAAGTGACAAAAGTCATGGTATAGCAATATACAAATATACAGATGGCAATAGTATCGCAGCGAAATAAATGCGCAGTTCGTTTTCCAGAGCTTTCATTTGTGTTCTAGTTATTCATGTGAACAGGTTTTTCGTGATTTATGGCGGCACGACGAGAATTAACAGACTTTGAACGTGGAATGTTAATTGGAGCTAGACGTATGGGTCATTCCATTGCGGATATCGTTAATGAATTCAACATTCCGAGATCCACAGTATCAAGAGTGTGCCGAGAGTATGAAATTTCAGGCATCCCATCCCCTCATGGACAGCACAGTGGGTGACCACCTGCACTTAACGACCGAAACCGCCGAGGTCTGTGTAGAATGGTCAATGTTAATAGACACGCAACACTTCGTCAAATAACTGCAGGAATCAATATGGGGCGTACGAGGGACGTGTCCGATAGGACTGTGCGGTGAAATTTGTCTTCCTTGGGCTATGACAGCAGAAGACCGACTCGAGAGCCTTTACTGGCAGCACGACATCGCCTGCATCGACTCTCCTAGGCTCCTGAGCATATCAACTGGTCCCTAGACCAGTGGAAAACCGTCGCGTGGTCAGATGAGTCACGATTTCAGTTGTTACGAGCTGATGGTAGAGTTCGAGTGTGGCGCAGACCCCACGAAGCCATGGACCCAAACTGTCAGCAAGGCACTGTTCAAGCTGGTGGTGGCTGCATAATGGTGTGGGCTGTTTTTACATGGCATGGACTCGGTCCTCTGGTGTCACTGAACTGATCATTGACTGGAAATGGTTATGTTCAGCTGCTTGCAGATCACTTGCAGCCATTCATGGACTTCACGTACCCACACAACGATGGGATTTTTATGGATGACAATGCGCCATGTCACCGGGCCAGAACTGTCCGCAATTGGTTTGAAGAACATTCCGGACAATTCCAGCGCATGATCTGGCCACCTAGATCACCCGGTATGAATCCCATCGAGAATTTATGGGACATCATAGAAAGGTCCGTTCGTGGCCAAACTCCTGCACCATCCACACTTTCACAATTATGGACGTCTATACAGATAGCATGGCTCAATATTCCTGCAGAGGACTTCCAACGACTTGTGGACTCCATGACACGTCGAGTTGTTGCACTTCGCCCGGCAAAAGGAGGACCGACACGATATTAACAGTCATCCCATGACTTTTGTCACTTCAGTGTATATATATATATATATATATATATATAAATTCTATGGAGCTAAATAATCAATAAATAAAAATATCTTTGTACATAACAAAATTAAAAATTAATAAAATTTTCTCTGATATTTGACTGAAACTTTAAAGAAAAAATCGATACAGTAATCTGATGTTATTCCATATATGAATATTTTTGCAAACTGTTATTTGTTAAAATATTTTACTAACATTTTTTTACAATCATTTAATAAAATCATTGAGCTTACATGGTTGTGATTTATCTCAGATACTGACCAGATTTATGAAAGAAGATTATTTTCTCTTCTTCCGTAAAGCCACGGTCTGACATAAATGTCATTTCAGACTGTTCTTGATTCAGTAATTGTTGAAGCGATAAAATTCTTTAACATTTCTTCAGCAGCATTTCTCTATCACTTCGTACATTTTTCTTTTACTCTATCTCATAAATTCTATTAAAGGATCTACATTAACATCTCGGTACAGCTCTTAGCGGAATCCTCTTAGTAAAGGCGAATAACTTTGAGTTAAAAGAAAGGCTGGAAATTCTTAGCTTTAAGGGAGAGAAATAAAATATTGTAGTTTTACTTTTTTTAATTTTATGGTAGAAAGTTGCTGCTCTCTCCAGTGTTCTTGATTGTACATACTCTTTTGAAGTTATAAAATCATTACAGAGCTTAATTCTATGAACGAAGTTTAAAAAATAATGTTTTAAGATATCTTAAAATCGTTATATGACTGGTTAACCCTCCGTTAGGCGTGCGGTCTACGATCGTAGACCAGGTACTTTTTAAATAACGTAATTTCTAATATATGGCTAGCGCAGCCACTTCCTTCTCAGTAGCTGTTCCAAATACACTGTTTTACAACGCCAGTGTCATTTCGCTTGTTAGCGAGTGCAGACGCTTAGTTTATTTACGGAAGAATTCGGTTGGTCTACGATTGTAGGCCACGCGCCTAATTACGTCGCATTTTAAATCAGATTGCGATTTTGTTCTTCGCGCTTTATAATGCAAAAGTTAAAACGTTTGACTATTTTAATACATTAGTGGGCTTGATTTTAAAACAAACTATGTCGCAAAGTAAAAGACGCCGTGTTGAAATTTCAAGGAACTCGAAAGTGTGGATGAAATGGCTTGAATAATTGTCAAGCGAAGAAGAAGTGGGAGAATCTGAGGAGGAATTTGAAGAGGATCTACTGGAAAGTATGCACCACGACGATGCAATTGATCCAGAGACGGAAGAAAAGGTAAAACCGGAAATAACCTTCTACAATAAAACTAAAATAGGCGTAGACTTAGAAGGTCAAATGTGTCGAAGTTATGATGTTGCAAGGAACTCCAGGCGATGGCCTATGGTAATTTTCTATGATTTGTTGAACATCTCTGCTATAAATGCCTTTTGTGTTTACAAGGCAAAGAATCCAGAAAATAAAACAAAAAGACGAAAATTTATTGAATCGTTTGCATGGGAGTTAATACTGCCACAAATACAGTTTAGATTAACATTGAAAGAATTGCCTGTGGAAGTTAGAAGACGTGCAACTGTCCTTTTAGGTCTTGAAGAAACTCAACAACCTATGGAAAATCCTAAGGCGAAAAATTATGTGGCAAGTCACAGCATATGTCCGAGAAGAAATAAGTCTTCCAGGCGAGATTGCTGCAAATGCCACCAGTCTGCAAAAAAGAACACATGGCTGACATGTGTGTCTCGTGTTTCAATAACTGAAAAGGCAAAAGCCTGTGAAATAATCAAAAAGATTTTCATTTTATTCTTTTTAAATGCTGTTTGTACATATTGTCCTTTTACTTGATTTTTGAACACAAGAAATTAATTTTTATTAAGTTTTGTTTATTTTATTTAATTTTTGCTTTTGTATGTAAAATAATCCTCAAAAAATGTATAACAAGATTTTATTGCGAGTACAAACTGCTAATAACGAAATAAAGTTAATTTAAATTACTTTATTGCCTTTTAAAATACTTAAAAGAAAAGTATGAATCAGTTTTTAATCAAGAAATTTTATTTGTTGCATTTTAAACAGTAAATAAATTTGGTCTACGAGTGTAGACGGCGCACCTGAACACGTCAGTAAAAGTCGCGCGCCTAACGGAGGGTTAAATGCTTCTTCAAACTTTATTCCTGAAGGATTACTATAAGAAAATCGAAGAACTGAGACATATTATTCCATATATGAACAATTTAGAAAATTATTATTTTCAAATTTAATGTTCATAGACCAATGTTTATATCTTCATCTAACTACATGAGGGATATTTTGAGGTAGATCTCTTGGGGTTTAAACCAGTTCCAAAAATAAAGAATGAATTTAAAAGGGCACCCCGATTCCAGAAAACCTCCAAGAAAAAAAGAAATGTTTCATATCAATTGTATTACCTCAGTTTAGTTATTGTACAAAATCGATCTTCAAAAGGGAACTGAGGGTTAAATAATTTTAATTGCTTTTAGAACTCAACTCAGTTAGAAGGGACCAAATAATATTTTTCAGAATGACATTTATATTATTTCTATAAATTAAGAATATTTTTCTAATAATGAATTCACTGTTTGTACAATCCTCAGCTCTAATTTCACAAAATTTAGAAGGGGAATTTGGGTAGTGGAGAAACCAATGAAAGGACATTTAAAACAGGACTTAGAATTTTACATAGATGGATTAAAACAGAAGTTACGGAATTTCAAAACTTTGCCCATTCCCTGTACAACGTCCTAAAACCATTTAATAAATGATTTCTTCCACAAAAAGGTTGACTCGATGCATTTTGATATAAAACACCACTCAAAACTCTTCAGGTATTTCCAAATCCTTACATTAAACGATAAAGGGATAAAAGCTTCTTTATAAATAATTTATCAAAAATTGGACTTCTTAATGCTCTTCATCTGTCATAAGAACAATTCCTTCAAAAGGAATGTCAGGGAGAATGTTACCGAATTTAAAAGTTCTTTTGAACGAGTTTTGAAATCCAGGAACACGAAACTGTTCGATTTCTTTGTTATCTACAAAATATTTTCTTCTTACTATACTGTTTTTCATTACCACTCTGCTTTTTGGATCAGTCATTTATTTGCGTATGTTTTGTGTTAATACTTTTTATCTGTAATTTGTATCAGTTACCTGGCTTTTATTCAAATAAAAACATTCCTAAATCTGTTCAAATCCATTTGGCTCTAAAACCATGAATACAAGCAGTATTGAGCATGTTTTAAAAAATAATATTGCTTGAAATATATAGACAAAACAATTCATTGTAAATTTTCAACAGTTGCAATCTTTCAATGATTTCGGCTTCGTTTTACTTAAATATAACAGTGAGATAAATGTATTATAATAGGTCATTTATTCGATATTTTTCGTTACATTATTTTTTAGGAAATATATTACAAAATAGCATTGAATATAATCTCGTACATGATTCCTAATGAATTTCTATATTTCATAAAAATTAATATTTAAATCCAACAGACACCAGATCCAGTAGATCAGAAGTTGTGAATTCAAAATTTTGTATTACTTTTTTATTCATGAAACATTCCGACATTCATATTTACATAATTAGGATTATCCCTCATATGTGCGAGTACATTGTCCATATTTTCATATATCCAAGACTTGCTGTATTTATATTAAATTTGAAATTATATTCGGCATCTGATGATTATGTCAGTCTAGATTTCAAATATGTTTACAGAATGCAAATGCCAGATACAATTTTATAAAGAATACCTCGCTTTGTGCTATCCCATTCTATTGTGATATTGAATAAGTTTACGTTCGTTTTTTGTGTGAAAATTAATACTTTATTTCAAAAAATAATTAAAAACACCTGTTACTGAAAGCACCGCCCATCACTAGCCAATACTTTTCTCCACCTTTCTGGCATAATTTCTATTAGGTGTTGAGAAAATGACACGTCTTTTGAGACTATCCAAGCATCAACTTCAGCGCTATTCCATCAAACCAAGTGTCATCTACCTGAAGTTGAAGTCAAAAGGGCTATTGTCCGGTGAATACTGCGAGTGGATGTAATTTCCCACTTAAGCATTTCCATGTTGGTTTTAACCGATTTTGCAACATATGCATTGTCATGCTACAAAATGACCTTGTAGTGTCTCTATTCGCATAGTGGCCGTTTACCCTTCAATGCTCTTCTTAATCGCTACAATTGTAGTCTGCAGCAATTTAATGTGATGGTTTCATTTGGTTTGAGTAGTTCATAGTAAACTATACCCAGCTGATCCCACAAAATTCAGAACAGAAGCTTGAAACATAGGATATTCAGTTTTGTTGAAGATGTTGGTACATGGCAGGGTTTTTACCCTTTTTTACCCTACGATTTTTCATCGCCAGTTACGATGAATGCAATAATCCTTTTTTTTTCTGCCTTTGAAGCAGTTGCACACAAATGAAAAGACGCCGTTCGGCGTCTTTCGACTTCAACACGTATGGTAACCAATGACTTTGCTTTTGTATAATTTCTAATGCTTTCCAACGTTTTGAAAGTGTTGTGTAATCAACTTCAAATATTCCTGAAAGTTCAACTAGCATTAAAGATGAGTCTTCACGAAGTAATGCTTCCAACTGTTCCAACTTCTTTCACGTTTTTTATCGTCTTTTCTAAACGTTTTTAACTTCAAGAAGAAAAAAAATTATTATTTTAAAGCTTCTAAATCAATGTTTACAAATTATTTTACACAGAGCATGGCCACCGTAAGTCTCAGGAAGAGTTCTGAGACCTTCCATTGCAGTCTTTTTCTTAATTAAATAATTCAGTAAAATTCCTCACAATTCTTTTTGTGGCACAAAATTTGACATATTCAACGTAATGAAAAATAAAAACGTTTGCATTATTAACGTTTACAATAACATAAGCATGAATTTCAGGCTTCCTTACAGTACTTGCAAATAAAGGCTTCTGTATCGTCAACTAACTCAATTAGTTCCGGTAACGCAATTATTGCAAAACGGTGAGAACTTATTCAACCTTCCAATATTTACTAAAATTTTTTGTTATCAACTGAACCGCATCTATCTAAAGCAACTTCAATTTTTTTCTTGCAAATACATACGAATATAGAGCCTTGTTTCAAGGATTAATTTTGAAAACATTAAAGTATATTTCTTACAAAGGTGAGAATAAGCCATTACTTCAAAAATGTTCCATCTGTTTCGAAGCATCAAAATTGAACTTTTTGATTCGGAATTTACTTGCTTCTTCAAAAAAATAAGTAACTGATATTATAAACTAATTGACTACGATCTTTTTCTTTTTTCTGGTTTTATAGAATACTGTACTTCAAACCTCGGTGCTAAGTTTTTGACGTGAATTTATATGAATCATCATTTGAGTTGATCATTCTTTTGCATGTTTATTTTAATGCGTCCAGTCATAAAAATTATTTGTTAATTAAATTAAATAGTTAAAATTATTAAAGTAGGACAGTCAGATATGAATTTAAAAAAAGTATTACCTGATAATAACTTATCTTTCTAGTTCTTCTTATTTACATATTCTCTTGTTATATATGGTTCTTGAGCATGTTTTTCCATACAGTTGATTAACCCTAACGGTTAAAATAAATATTTCCATCCACCTACTAAATTCTATTCATTCATTTTCTCATTCTTTATTCATTCAATGATTATTTTCAGCCATGATTAATAATGAAGAAATGGGAAGATTCAACTCAAAATTTCCATTTGTTCTCCTTATTAGAGAGCCTGATACGTCATCTGCTCTACCAGATATTGTCTTTAATCCTTCAGGTTGAGGGACCTTTCATTTTTGTTATCATTGAGGGACATTTCATTTCGTTGATCAATCAAATTTGTTATTTCTGCATTTTAACTTATCTTTTTTCGGAATTCCACAATAAATTAAGCCAGCCAATCTATATGAACAAAAATGAATGTTTGTCTCTATATCTGTTATGCGCTGCAGTACCGCTCATTCGATTGCGATGAAACTTTGAGTATTTATTACTTACACTTATTTGTTTCTGTTGAAGATGGAAAAAAATGCTAACTCTAAAATCTTGAATAATAAGGTTAAAAAAATAGAAGTAATATTATTTCTTTATATATCACTCAGTTTTAATGAATGTATTCATTTCCGATACGAAAATAAATATTATTATTTCTATCATCCCTAGTAAAACAAAACATTTATTTTAAGTTTCAAACTATTATTTCCAAAATGATTTCTTCTGCTGCAACAATGCTCCGGGTACCAGCTAATAATATATATATTTTTAACTTCTGTCGAAATTATTTACATTATTTTATTTTGAGAATTTAACAAGAATAATGTTTTTGTAATGACTCTTAATTATTCGTTCTTGGTCATTGTAATGTCATTACAAGCTAAATACAATTTGGACTTTTGTATTTCTATTCTTATTTGAAAATTCATCTTTAATTTAATTATTTTTAAAATAATTTATTTTTATCATTGTTTCTCCAGCAATATATTGTTATTTGTCTTGCTCATTATCATATTTTACTTTGCATTAGAACTAAACAGGTTTATATTGATCATAATTATAAATAGATAATTTATATGACTGCATTTCTGTCTCTTAAAAATGTATACACCTCTTCTTTTGATGACTTAGATGAATTAATTCAAATATAACTTTTAGATTATGAGTTTGAAATTTTATCTTGTAGCTAAAAATATCATTGCTCAATAAATAATTTAAGAGATAATATGATGTGATCAAAATTTCATTTCAAAATCAGAAGCACAATCATGATATCTATTTAATGATTGACTAAAATTGTACTATAATTGTATGCAAATATGCATTAACAATTTTACTTATGAATGGCAAAATTAATATTCTCAACTTGAAATGCCAACTAACAGACATTCTTATATTTGGACAAAATCAGATCCCTTACGTTTCTAAAGGGACACTGAAATTTGCGTGGTTTTCAAAGGACAATTTATGTTTACCTATAATAAGATGGTTGCTAAATTTTAATTGAATTAAAAAAAATTGAGAAAGATATGGTTGGGAGATACTGGCAGCATTGGATGAATTATTGCTTTAAAAGCAAAAGAGATTCAAACTAATTGAATCTCTAACTGGTATTTCAATTTATTGTCTGGCTCTATACCAATATCCTATTTTATAGTTTATGTTCCATTGAATATTACCGTTTTCGCTATAATAATAATTAAAATAACAACCAAATAAGTTTAACGTTAATTCTGTGAAGTTTCAGATCTTTCACACAGCATGATAATTCCTTGTCCTGGAAGAACATACGTTGGAAAAAGAAGCAATTAGTACCACATTAATGGAAATGCAATGTCAAGATAAATAATGAATATCTTTTTTTTAATAACAAATAATCGTAATTGTTTAAAAAGTGGGATATTGAAAGAAACTGCGTTAAAAGTACTCCTTTATAGATAGTTATATGACTCCTTATAGGACAGCATTAAATTATATTACAGCTCCCATATAATATCGCTCTTAGAGCCAAAAGTTTCCTTTCCAATTTTTTGGGATGGATAGGAATTTTAATATATATATATATATATATATATATATATATATATAAACAAGTAAATAATTTAGAAATTTAATAACAACAACAGCAACAAAAATACATGCTCAGGAAAGACAGAGAGAAAAATATTTCACAATAAATTAAAAGAGTTTGTTAAAATTTTGGATTCACAAATATGAAAGTTAATATTTTTTAAAAAATTTAACGAGATTCTAGGGTACCTATTATTATTCTTTTAGAAATACATTAAGTACAGTTTTACCATGCAACTAATGTGCACAAATTTGTAATTTGAGACATGCAATTTATAAAATCGTATTAAGTGTGTTTAAATAATTAAAACAATTTTCAAATTCAATAAAATATTTATCACAAATAATAGTATAGTCAGACAATAGGAAACTCAGTGAAACCCGGATAACTTGGGTTCAATAACTAATCGGAGCATATTTGTTCCCTTACCTGATTAGTCGTTTCTCTTACCCTTTCTGCTGTTATTCCATCCACTGCATCAATGTTTTCTTTGGTATAGTGCTGCTTTAATTCCAATGATTGAATAAAAGGTTTTTTTGTTAATTTTTTGTTCGAATTGCGATGAAGGTAATGGTTTCCAGAATATAACATAAGTACTTGCGGTTAGCCATAGCGGATATAATACAAGCACGTAGAGTCACTTGTATATATCTGCTTTAAGAATAACTGTGGGATATTTCAAATTTAAAGCAAAAATCCAGCATAAGATATTTAACTTGAATTCAAATGACCTAGAGAAACCTTAGTTTCCCCAATTTAGCAACTGTCAAGAAAATATTTTACTTCCACCATTTCATATAAAATCAACTCTTATAAAAGAAATGTTTTAAAGCATTGTTAAAATGAGAGAAAATTTCAAGTAAATATGTGAAACTGTTACCAGATTAAAAAATCTAAGCTTTGAAATGAGCATTCTTTAATCTGAGATCGTGAAAATGAAGGGAAAAAAGGGAAACTTTTAACTCGAATTAGAAACAAATGAAATAAAAGTTTCGAAAATTTTCAAACTAGTTGTGAAAGATTTCTTTTAAACCGCAGAGATCCAAGCTACGAATAATCTATTGTGGAAAAGCTGTTGGCAAATTTTTAAGATATTAGTGAGTTTAAAAAGTATCCCCTCTTTTCATATCAAAGCTATTATGCTCATAATTTGAATATAATCAGCGATAAACAAAGTGATGTATTTCCCCAAAATGATAAAGAAAAGAACAAAAGGCTTCAAGGAATGTTGAATATAATCTTAAATGCCACACACTACAGCTTATTAAAAATAGATTATGCCAGGCTAACTCACAAGAGAGAAAAATGAAAGAAAAAAATGCTTCTGTAAGGAATCATGGCCTTTGGTTATAAACCTATTTCCTCATTGTATCAAGAAGAAATGCATTAACGAGGTTTAAAAATAAATACAAAAATATCGAAAAGATTTTTGAATTATTTTCCCCAAATATAAAATTAATTTGTAAAAAAATCCTACGGAAGTTGAATAAATGGATTTTACAATTAGAATGACAACTAAAAGATATATAGCAATCATTTAAGATAATAGAAACATTTTTAATGTGATTTTATGTAGATAAATATTGTTTGCAGAGAAAAATTAAAGGTAGGCGATGACCAGTTTTAGCACTTTGTGTACTTTTCGTTAATTATAAATAGAAATAAAGCATTTCTGCCTTCGAATTGTTAATAAGAAACTGTTGGAAAACTGCTGAGACTTTTGTTTTTATAAGACACCATCGCATTCTCTAAAGACATCGATTGTAACATCAAATCAAAATGCATTATAATCCATGTTCACTTTACAAATATTAAATGAACAACGTAAAATGAATTTTATAAATTTTTTAAGGGAAAAAAGAGCATAATACCATTGTAAATATCAAAGCAATGTGGAGTTAAATGCTAATTGATAGGCATAGTAACGTTTAGCATGGACCAAATACCATCATTTTATTCCTTTTTTTGTTTCAAGTTATTTATAAAGCTTCATTATTTAGTTATATAAAAAACAAACCAAAATATACAAGTTTTTCACAGTATTTGAAGGGCCTATTTCTCTTACATGCTTTATTTTGAATTCGGTTTGAAAAATGAGTCAAAAATAAATACCTATACTATAGTTATATTGGAACATCTTAACTACATTGTTTTGAGTTGAATAATTTTGCATACCTCTACAGTTTTATCAGGATAAAAGAGTTATCAGTCTTTCAATAAACTACATAGATCCAAGATAGATATCCTACATATTTACTTTTCTCCTAATCTTAATTTCTTCCATGGCAGGGTAATATTAAGATGGATGCTCATTCGCAAATTTTGTTAAGAAATGTGATTATGTTAAGAACGGAAACTGTTCTTTTTCAAGACTTTACAGATCTACTACCCCAAAATATATTTAAGATATAAGTGTTATAGATTCAGGCCGATTGAAATTTTAAACTCTCAGATAGAGAAGAATATGGTGTGTTTGATAATGCGATTCAGTAAATACAAATTTAGAAAATAGATAGTTGGACATCATTAATTATTTACCATTTTAAATTTTGGTATGTATTGTACTTGTTTCAAATACTTATTAATCCGGAAATAAAATATGAAACTACATTCATTATTATCAGGAAAATTGAAATCCTGCCTTGAATAAAAAATTGTAGAAAGACTTTCTATCAGAGCTTGGTGCATATGAATCGTATTGGGGATAATTAGTTATTCAATAGCTCATAATGGAAAGCACCACAAGAAACTCTTGTGACGTTGTCTGGGTTTCATGCTCTAAATGTATGTGCCGTGTTCCATATAGATACAGTCTATTAGTTTTTTCCGGGGTACCCTCATAATTGATTATTTTATTGCCGAGGTTACCGAATCTGAGTTTTGCATTATGGTTTTATTGATTTAACAACGCGTTTTTCATGAAACATTTATAAAATATTTCAATGTATCAAGAATCAATTGAGTTAACATTAATTGTAAAAAAATATTACCGTTTACTTTTTATGAATTACAGTCACATTTAGCTATCATTCGTGTTTCATTTCCATTTTCTGCATTGCATCATGAAAGTTGTTCTGCAATTCATTACAATATATCATGTTAACAATGAACATGAATAAGTATTCCCTAGATACAATTCATATTGCTTATAGAGAAAATATTTTAAGCTCAGGATTTTTTGTATTAATATAGTTGTAATAAATATGAATTTACTATTAAATTAATTAGAAGAAATGTTCACAAATAGGATAGGAAAACATAAATGTGAAAATCATACAACAAACTTATTTTTAACTTATTTGAAGTTGAACGGTGTATCCCAATCATCATTGAATATTAGTTCTCATTTTGCCATTTTATTTATTTATTGGGCATTTTATTGCACATTTTGATTATTAAAAATGCCTGTAGAGTAATAAGAAGGTGCAAGTAATTAAAAGGGAAAATTCAAATTAAAACAAATATATGTGTTTACTTTTCGGAGCGATAAACAATTCTTTGTATTAAGTGAATATTTATGCATTGAATAATTTTTCCGGGAGCAAAGAATAAGTATATAAATTAAAAAATATTAATTTTAATAATTAAATTGCAGGAGAGAAAAGCTATGAAGGTTAGAATAAAAATGAAAAAAAAAAACTTTAAATTAATTAAAAAGGAATTACATTTACCAAAATGGCTTTTGCTTTTTAGAATGTAATTTCTTCATGAATTGTTTAGCTAAAATTCAATAATTACCTAAATTTTCCATCAAAAAATTGTACTCACTCAGAAAGTTTCTTGATGTTCAAAAATAATTTTGGAATGTGTTTCTAAAGCTATTAATTCTTTATCTAATAATAATAAGCCAAAACCGTTTAGGGAAAAAGGAATGATAATGTTAAGAGATGAAGTTAATATTATCTATAATTGTAAGAAATACTGAAATTATTATTATCAGAGAATTAACATCCATTGATTCGGAAGTGAAGGGGAGGCATATACATTATCTGAACAAACCAGATTAGTCTAATTAAAAATTGAATCTTTTAATTGCGCTTTTAAGAATATTAGTCATGGAGGCATGAGTATATATCGTAAACAGCATACCTCTATATTAATTCCTCTGAAACAAAACTAATTTTTTCCGTCATTACTTTAATTTAAATTCGAAAAACTTTCTTTTAATAATCTCTCTTAAACTATAAAATACAAACTCATCAAATTTTGTAAGGGTGACTATTGACGAAATGAGAAACATGAATCCCCCCAAAATGCTCCAAAAGGTGGCGATAGGGTAAAGAGTGGCAGTAAAACTTGTCCAATATGAGGGTTTCATAATAAAGTAAATCGTAAAAGTCATCGGTGAGAAACTTCAATGATCACTCAAGATTTTACAGCTGCTACTTTATTCATTTTCTGCAGCAGCACGACACATTAAACACAAATTAATAAAACAAAATAAAAACTATATACAGTCACAACTTTTCAATACTGCATTGAACGTTCCCATCCGCTGTTCTAACAAAGAAAACTTTTCCGTCCTAAAACCAACATGTCCGCCTTCTCTCCTCGTTGTTTTTCGTTTCTTTTCTCTTGAGTTGAGTCGCCCCAGCTGCTTCTCGTTGTCCTTTTAAATCCTACTGTTGCCACACACGAAAAACAATCTGAATTGGGAACTTTACTGTGGCGCTTTACAATTTACTGCAGCTAAAATTTTGCATAAAACATGGTAAACATTAAATAAGATCACAATCTATAAGTTTTAATTCAAGCAAAAGTCAAACTTTATATGGATTAAATTGATGCATTTTTTAAAGCTTCCAACAGTGATAATCTGGTTTTTGTCAACAATTGTATACGCAACAACTGTGATCGTATACTCCTGTACCAGTTTCCGTCCTATACCAGTTTCCGTCCTATACCAGGCCGAGTTGTGAGAGAAAATGTTTCTCTTTTTTCAATTTTTTTAATCATTGTTTTCACTGTATTAATTGACAAATGTTCTTTATTTCTGATTAATATGAAACTTAAAATAATTATTAAGGTCTAAAGAGAGAAAAAGGGAAAAAATTAGCAAAATTTAGGATGTTAAAAATGACAATAAAAGCGTTACATGAATAAAAGAAATATAATTAAATATAAAGATAATCATTCAACAAAAGAAAGGAATATAATAATTGGGAATTAAAAAATGATTATTAATAATAAGGAGTTACATATATACATACATATATATAATATAATCCTAATAAATGATTAGAGTATTAGGAGTTAAAATCACCTGCGTTGTACTTTATTTTAGAATCATTTACCAATTAGTATATTAGTACATTGATTAGCTACCATTTAGATAACATTGATAAAGCATTTAATCTATTTTGGAGCATTACTTTTGGCAGAAACAAACCACTAGGACACATTAAAAGATATCACTCACCTTCGCGAATTCGCACAAAATAAGTAGTTGTTTTACCCCAATGTAAGAGAATAAATAATGATTTTGAGTAAATAAATAAATTATTTCTGGAAATTGATCTCTAAATTATATTGCTATGAAAAATAATTGCAATTTTTAATAATCTGGTTCCGATATGAAAATTCTGATTCCCTAAATATCCAGGCGTCTTTTGAATGTCAAAGACAAAACGCGTAGAATATTGTTTTATATATATATGATGCAATTATAAGATTCATTCTATACTAATATTAAAGATATTCAAAGGAATTAAAATATATTAAATAATATCCTATAAAATCAGATAACATTATTTACACCAACATTAACTGAATTTGATTCATTTCATTATCGTAATTTTAGAATTTTTTATTGAATTATTTTCAGTTTCTGAGCGTTATAGTTGATAAAGCTTTTATATTTATATACTCATATAATTATATACCATTTGATTGTGATTTAATTACAATATCGGTTGTCTGCAGAAAAATTAATGATTTTTAAGTGGCTGTATACAAAATTTATTCTTCATTTGCACAAGCCAGTGAAGATTAAAGAATGGGGAATCGGAGGATGTAGGGCGTAGTCAATTTAACATCATGTTTTTATCCAGCATTTTACATAAGAAGTCAGAGAGTTCTCATTATTATGCATGCGATTTCTTATCTCTGTTCTGTGGCTTTTGAATCTTTTATAACGTCACGGTTAAGGTTTTATTTTTTATGATGGAGTTTTTCTTAACAAAATGGGGAAATGTTACAATAAAAAGTCTGTTTATGTTTACTTCAGGATATAGAAAAAGATAATGTGAAGCCATTGAAATTAGAAGATGTAGATATTTTTTTTGTTGAACCGAGTTTTATTTTAATCATTGATGGAATAATAAATATTTCTCTTTGATGATTTTATCATTTTTGGAGGTTATTTTAATAACATTTATTTGATGGTCTATTTGTAGATACTAGCATAATTTGCCTTAAAACATATCAAAATAATGTATTTAGAAAAATCACCAAATGGTGACTAAAGTACTGATGAAGAAAGCGTCGGACATAACGTATTTCCCAAGTGCAATCTAATAGAAAAAAAATTCAATTAAAAAAAATACAGAATTATGGGGATTTTAAACGAATACAGCTTAACATTTCAAAAATAGAAATCTAGAGCACTGTACAAAATATATTGGAAACTTATTTGCATAAATAGGCTAATAGTTATCAAAGTGAGATTTATTATCATGTTATTTTAGATTGAAAGACAATGACATATAAACAATTTTAAGGAAACAGAGTTTTAATGAGTATAAAATATTTTAATTATGGAATGAATGTAATAAAGTTGCATGAAAAACAATTAAATAAAATATATTACTGTTATAAAAATAATTATACTAATACATTATAACATTCTACCATTTAGTAATTTATGGAATTTGTTTTTTTTACAAAATTATTTCTTTAGTAATTAGGAAAATAAATGTATTTCAACTTGGCGGGTACTTGTCAATTGCAGAAACCAGAGAAATCTGCTACTTGTTAAAGAATATTGGGATTGTCAGAAATATTTTAAAGTACCATTTAAGTAATTCTTAATTTAAAATATAGCAAGGTGGAAGACGATTACATAATTTTGTCAAATATATAAATAATTCAATCAATATTGTTTAACTTAGTTTAAAAAAATGATATATCATAATGTTGAAATTGAAGAAAATACTGAAAGTATAAAATTCATGATGATTCCGTATTTCCTTTAAATAAATGAAAGTCAATTTATTCAAGTAACGAAATCATTTATCTCTCAAATATTTTCTTTAATTCTTTTCATTCTTTTAAAAATTTCTTTAATGAAACATTCTTTGAAGGCTCATAATTAATCATTCAAATAATAAAGAATCTACAGCAGAATTTTCTTAAAATAGGCGAAGTTAATGAATGATTAAACAATGAAAACACCTTGCAAATTCTGGCTTAGCCTTTTAGAAATAATCTGAATTTTTGTCTTATTTAACCACGCAAGTTTTATAGAATATTTTCTAACTTAAAAGAACGAAGAAAGGTGATTAATTAACTTGTATAATTAGGTTGAATTACTAGTAATTTTTTATATCCACCAAATATATTGCTCAAGGACACGTTATTAAAATACAATTAAAAATAACGTGTAATTTATTACTTTTTATAGAATATAAATGTAGATTTATCATCTATATAAGAATTATTTGAAATTCCAGAATTAACAATAAGTATTTTCAATAATTTATTATGAGTTTGTATTGAATAAGTATTTTATTATTATTACAGTATCCGATGATTTATTTTGTTAATGGTTGTTAAATAATGTACACAGTGGCAGTTATTGAAATGAAATTGATTTCTTTGAAAATATTTCAATGGTATAGATCTTATCTTGACTTGTATAATAACTGTAACCTTAAACAAAGCGAACTAATGACTTTTTAAAATAAATATGAAATTCCATATATGAGAATCTTCAAAAATATAAGCCTTTTTATTTATGTTTCCATGCAATATATGAGGTTCTATAAAATTTAAAGTCAAAACTAAAAGATACAGTTTAAAATTTATTAACTAAATATCTTATAAGTCAAACAATTAGTTTCCAAAAGTCTCTAGCATTGCCTACATCTAAATATATTATTTATTAAATATTTCTTTAAAAGGTGAATGTTTTTATTTGCATAATTAATTTTATACATTAGATTCATTAGATGTCATTCTTTTCATCAGATGCTCTTTTAAATATTCTGAAAAATTAGTTAAAAAGGCAATCGAAATTTCATTTTGAAGTAAAGAAATAATAGGAATTATCCAAAATTATACAATATTTCTAAAACATTCCTTATGTATATTTGGGGCAGTATACTAACTCAAGAAATAAATCAATGAGGGAAATAATCTCGATTAAATATAAACCTCAACAGACGTTTTAATAAATGCAATTTACAATTGCATAACGGAATTTTTTCCACATTACTGCACTTGTTCAAAAAAATCACTTTCATTTACTAGACTAAAGTGTTATGAATAAAAAAATATATATAATTTCATTAAATGTATCTAAAATTGTAATAAAACAAAATGAATGCATATGTATCTATATGCGTATGTTTGTGTATTTTATATCAAAGCATTCGTTTAAGAGCTGCCAGATTTAGTAGGAATTTTGTTGGGTAAGAATATTAATTTAAAGTAATTTTAATTAAGGTTAGAGAATCCTAATTGATTAAAATTATAACTTTTTTTTCAAAGAAAATAGAAAATATTAATGTATTAAATTGACTTTTGTACTGCTTTGTAAAAGTTAAGATGTTATTTTTTCAATAAAATCAATTTAAATGTCCTTCAATTTATTCCTGAAATTATCAATTTTTCTCAATAGAAAAAAAAAAACCTTGCTCGAGTTTGGCAGTAATACTGATTACCAAGTGAAAAACTACAACAGCAGACGATAGATATCTAAATCTATTCTGATATTCAAAATCTATTCTGTGAAAGCCGATTCCAAAATAAAACTGCATTATCAGACTATAAATATTTCACGCCTACTCCAAAATAAAAAAAAAGGATAAATCACTAATTTGTTGATTACGCCTTTTGAAGCTTCACAATTGTTTTGCCTTCAAGTCGAGTCAAAACTTTCAAGCGGAAACAACATATTTTCGGCTGATAATAAAAAAACTTCCTTTTCTTATTTCTTTCAGATATATTTATTATCTGAGGGAAATAAGAAAGGGTTATAGAGTTTTGCATAAAAAACACTGCACTCTTAGATGAGTTAAGATTTGAATAGCAACTATACTGTCATGGAGCACTTCTTTAGGAAAGTTCCTTAATACCATAAACAGATCAGGTATAAATTTACAAAAGCAACCCTGCTTTTATATCTATCACAAGATGGCGCAGAGAATAATTATTGGCAGTCATTATCACCTTGTTATGCAAAAGAGTTTTATTTGAATTTAAATGCAATCAATATTCCTGATTAACAGCTAATTTCCAAAGACATCAAATACATACATATGTTTTTAAGATCTCTCTCAGAAATTTCACACTCATAAAACACTTTTAATTCCGTTTCATAACATATTTTTCAAAAGGTTTCACACTTTAAATAACACACCAAAATTAAAAGCTAAAATAATAATTTTTATTTAATGATATCAGTCTCAAAAATCCCCAATACATTTAAACATTTGTCAATATATAATATGATCAAACAAAAGAATATTATTCACTCATAGATTTCATAAATATTCACACTGAAAAATTCAATTTGCATTTTATGCGTATACGTTGTAATGTTTGTATTCCAATTCAAAATAAACTCTTTAATAATTGACTATTCAAAATAAATTGCTAAGATGGAAATAATGAAAAAAACCCTTTTGAAGTAATAACATATGTGTATTAATAATGTATGTGCGACTTAGAAATGGCTTGTGAATCAAATAAAGAAAATGAAGTATGTAAAACAAACGCATCTGTAAACGTATCTGCCAATAACACAATTTCATTAAGACTACTCATATATTCTGTTGTTCTGAGGAAGCAATATATGTTACTATGATTAAATATTAGATGCAATAGATCTATTACTTCTAATAATAACTTTTTCATTGAGGCTACTTATATATTTTGCAGTTCTGACGAAACAACCTCTACTACTCTGATTAATTCTGAAATCAAATTATTCTATTATTATTAAGTAAAGAATGTTACAAAGTGTTGTAAAATTGCTAGACAAACAGTTAACGAGTATCATCAATGCCTTATAATTATGTTAGAAACTAAACAAGCGATACCAACGTAATTCGTCGAAGTCACCAAAGACATTACAAACTTATGAAAACTTAAGATCATACTGAACTTGAAACAAGAATTTGAACTTCGATTTCTTTCCAGAATTTTGTCATCGCTAAATAAACGAACCAACAACACCCACTCCTTTCCTTCTACTATTTCTCAACAACCGGCAACGAATTGCAATGGGTTTCTGGATTAGAATACTTATTTAACTTTTTTCAATATGTGAGAATAAGTTTTCTTGGAGCCCACTGGCGACACTGCCTCCATATCCCCCCCCCGAAACAGTCTTCGATCGAACAGGGAGGTTGCGGCAGGACTTCCTTCGATCGCCAGCGCCCTCACCCTAGTCGGATCGGCCGCGAAAATCCCTTCTTTCGAAATCATTACGATGGTGAAAGGGCCCAGAAATGCACAGCGAAGACTTGGAGAAGAACAACATAGGGCAGCAAGATGCACGGCCTGACCCGCCGAATGGTGGGCACCTCACGCCCTCCCCCGAAGATAATCCAAACTTTCTTGTTTATAAAAAGGTTAGTTTGGTTTCCTTACGATCAGTAGCATGTAGCCAACGATTTTTATTGTCCAGCATGTTGTTAAAACATACATAAATTCTGGTTTTGTCACTTTATGTTATATTTGACTTATAAACAATGACAGCTTGTAAATATAAGAATAAGGACACCTTTTTTGCATAGGTTTGTTTTCATGCTTCGTTTCAGATATATTTATTCTTTTAAAAGTTAGTAGAAGCATGTTAATAAAAGAAAAAAAAATGCCATAAATTATAGCTTAATTTATTATCACACATGAATTTACCATTACCATTCTCTGTGTTTCCAAATTTATTTTTAATAGACATATTAACGTTTGAATATATTTTTATACTATTATGAGATATTTTTATTTCATATTCAAATCCGTATATTTGTTTACTTCAACATGCACACTATTTAAATAGCAAGAATAAGTATCCTCTTCGGCAGTGTACATTCATTCTAACGATTTTCCCAACTAAATAAAGGTTAAAAATATGACCGACAAGTCCTTGTTTCAAATACAAAATTCACTAATTAAACATTTTCAAGTTTATGTAGATTATTTTTATTTGTTCCATACTTTCTCTAAGTTATAAGTAATTCTCAATTCTTCAAATTTTAAATACAAAATAATAAATATAAAAAAAACATTAGTTTTATTTCTTAAATGCTAATGAAAATATTGGCTGTTGAGAGTTGTTATTGAGACTTTTGGAAAGTAATCGGTATTAAATGTAGCTTTGTCCTGTAATCTTTTGTTCGTGTAATTTCTTCTGTATGTCGATTTTTTTAAAAACAAAAACCAAACCTAGAATGCAGGTGATGTTTTATAGTTTTTGAAAAATGTTTTCATATTTTCTAGTTTATTATGCATGTTTTACTGTAGCATTAGGCTTAATACCGAATTAACGATTGAAAGTTCAAATACTTAAAATTCTCTCGCAAAATAACATTCACAAACTAGGATCCCATATTAAGCAGTGAAATCATTGGGCTGCTTTCCATTTATCAGAAAACTCACTGTTTTTCAATGCATGGTGTAGTAAAATTCAAACATTTTATACTGAAAGAACTTTAACTTCAAATGCTTTGATTGTGTTATGATATTTGTTTGATTTATCATGCTATGACCGGAAAGGAAAACTTATTATACTACATGATAAGAAATTTTCTTTATTAAATTTATAGATCCATTTGTTTATTTAACGAAATAATTTTATGTTGGAATAATATGAAACCTCACTTCATAAATAATTACCCTTGAAGAATCATTGGTTCATTTGAAATATTAGTTAAATTAGCTTTATGATAAATCGCTTGTATATAACTTCATGTCAGTGATTGCTCCAAATTGTTTGATATTGAAACAGTGCTTGTTTATTGGCTGAAAACAGCCCGTAATGAACATACATATTAGATTCATCAACTGCCTAAATTTCGCGATATTGTAAAATTATTTTTTGCTATATTTTAAGCTATGTATGCAATTCATATCTCTTCTTCTTTATGCTTCAGCAATAGATTAAATCGCGTTAGGCTGATTACGTAACCAGGATAAATGACTTGCACATCGGGGCCCTCGGTTGAGAAAGCAGGGTACTATATCTGTAAAATGTCCATATCTGCTTTCTATAGAACTATAGGCCTTGGCCTACTTAGGCTCCCATGCCCCATTCATCATGCCGCTAACAAATTAAATATTTTATGAAACAACAAAACTGTTTAGAAATAAGTGAAAAACTGGTTAATGGTGAAATATATCATTAAATATTAGGAAAAATTTAATTTATAAGATTTACAAAATTCATGATGTATATTTGACATTACCTCTTCTGTTTTGGAATAAGTGGGTGAATATTAAAGGTGAATGACTACGTTCTCTCAGATGTTTGTCTAAATGATTTACATATCGGAAAGTTTGACGAACAATTTAAACTAGCACATACATCTTAAAGGGTGGGAATATGCATCTAGGAGTGTATTATTTTTTAAATTTTATTTAGAATTTTATCTAATTAAAAATTAAACTAAATTCTGATTTTTTTTTTTTTTTTTTTTTTTGCGATAATGTTAGAAAATATTATCACTCAAAAATGATTTTTGCATTGCTTCAAATAAACTATTTTAAATAATTAGATTATGCTATTATTTAGGTGTTTTAAATGTGTTTGTCTTATTTCCAACAAATGATCGCAATATTACTATGAAATTTAAAATAATTTGTTCTTTTCACCAAATATTTATTATAGGAATATTCCTCCTGTGATAGAAAACAAAAAAAGAATGTTTTTATTTGATATTTTTGTAATTTATAAAAATAACAATGACTGTAGTTAGAATACTGCAAAATTTATTATTAATAGGGCATTATTTTTTATGACCCTATTATGTTGTAACCACCATGAGAATAGATTATGTAGAAAATTTACAAGGTATTCGTAAAGCAATTAAAATAAATTGACTTTAATGTCCAAAACAATTTTAAAGTCATAGATTTGAAATTGATTTAAAAATTAAATTATACTATTATTGATAAAATTGGAATTAAATATAATCAATGTTCCAGCCTAAGCAGTTGTCTGCCAAATAAGTTTTTAAAAAATATTTAAAATCCTTGGAATAGTTTATATTATGCTATATAATTTACGCATTTTGTGATTAACACGCATTAAAATAGATTGAGGATATTTAGTTTTAAGTTACTTCTAGTTATAAATGGACTAATTATTTGCAATAATAACTGTGGAATCCCTAGTTCAAAATTTCACAATTTTTGTAAATAACTATTTTTTAATTAAAATTTTTATTATTTTCTATAATATTTATATTTATATTTGAAATTTGTAAAGATTTTTTTAAAATTTTTTATTAATTTCTTTAATAAATATATTAATATTTCAAATTTGCAAATAAATATTTTTTACTAAAATTTTTATTAGTTTTTTTTATATTTATACTAATATTTCAAATACTGCAAATAAATATTTTTATTAAAATGTTCATTGTTTCTTTAAAAAAACTCATATGTAATTCATTTTTTTTACTCTTGTAATAATTACAGTTCTCCAATTAAGAACTTTTAAATATGAGTCAAACAATTAATTAAAAAATACTGGACTTAATGTTTGTTGACGAATACTTGTCTCCCCCCGAGATTGAGATGATATTAAATTCTGTTCACAGCATCATCTCCATCTTAAATGTGATATTAAGATAATATTAAAGCGTAAAAACTAACAAATGAAAGTGCAACATCTTTTTATTTATTTATTTATTTTTTTTATTAATCATTTCCTATTATTAAGTCTGAGTCAAAATGATACCAAACTTTTTGTTGGAATCATGACATTATATAAACGTTATAAACGAAAAATTTAGGTTGGAGTTATATTGAAACTAATATTATTAATCTATTAATAACTAGAGCTCAATAGAACTGTAAATTTATGGAATGAAAATAGCATCACTTTACAGCCTAGTAGTTTCCTAAACTTCCTAAATATAACTTTGTTCAAGCATAAAAATTGTGTTTTTTTTTAAGTTAATATGTTTTTATTTTTTTGACTAAATGCTTATTACTTTTGTTAACCAATATATAATAGTTCCTACTTTTAGCGATATCATTATGATTAAATATTCATATTACGATACTTTTTTAGCAAAGTAACATAATTCAAACGTTTTTTAAATACTATATTTCAATCTTTAATTGAATATACTTATTAAAGTTTATTAAAATTAAAATTAAAAAAAAATTTGTATCAGATTTTAATATGAAATGTTTAACAAATTTTATTCAATTTATTAACTTTGAAATTAAGTTTTTAATAAACAAATCTGATTAAAAAGTAAAATAAAAAACTGTTTTTGTTTCAGAGTTTGTTAAAAAAATGTATAATTATCTTAAAGTTTATTCAATTTATTAACTTTAAAAAAAACTTCAAGATTTTAGCAAACATAGTTTAATAAACAGTGTTTATTAACGTATTTCATATACGTTAAATTTTAAGTTAAAATTTCTCATATAGCTTAGATTTTATAAATAATATAAATTACATTATTATTATTATCATTTACTTAGAATGTTTTTCTTCCACATTATTTAGAATTCCGTTAAATCTAAATTACGCTTTCGGCATTCTCATGTTTCTATCCACAAATTATATTCTGATGCCATAAGTAATCTTATATCATTTACATGAAATTGCTTTGGCGTATTACCATTATTTTAAGATTTGAATTTTTTTGAAAGTCTGACTTTCTTTTGAATGTGACAATATCATGCTGAATCTGCTCGTCTGTATCCATTCTAGAAATTGCTCTCTGTACCATTTATATTAATTCTAATGAATCTATAATTATTTCAAAGAAGATTATATTTTAAAAAATACATAGATAATTTAAAGGATTTTTCTAGAATTGCTGAATTTTTAGTCCAAAGTTTGTAGTAATTTTATTCGTTTCGAATTTTCAATAAATATATGTGAAGCGTTTTGATCATATTATACAATTACCACTGATAAGAAGAGCAAATATTAAAAGAAAAATTGTTGATTTTGTAATTTTATATCATTTGATTAGGTCCAAATATGAAATTAAAATATTCTAACACAAAGAATGTTAAAAACGTGGAGTTAGAAAATATCGCTATTTCTTTAAAAATTTATGGATTAATCTAGCTTTAATTCAATTAACTTTAGACGTGATTCCTACTCATACCTATGGTACACTCATGAAATGGCAGCACTTTTAAATTCTTTTAGCATGTAGTTGTATTCTTTAATTTGGTTTTGTTTCACATTGATTTAGTCCTAAATACTTTTACAATACAATGCAATTCAATGCAGAAATTTGCATCTATAGGAAAGGTACAAAGAAAACCAATATGCTTCTTTTCTTTAACATAGTTAACATCTTAAACATTGACTTTTATATTGGTATGAATTTTCAACTTCTTTATGATCGCAATAATAAAATACAGTTGTTTTAACTTCATGATTTGTTAAAGAACGAATATGATGTCAGAAAACACATTTCTGAAAAGTTAAGCGAGGTATAAAACAATATCTTTCTTCAGAAATTCATTTCTTAAAGATAAAATTGTGAAATGATAAAAAATTGTTGGTATTAGGAAGTGAAAATTGTATTAAAAATAATCTTTGTATATAAAATCGTTTCCCATAAAAATATAATTTATTGATATGTGTAAAATTAAATTTTGAAGTAATTTTAAATAAGGTTCAGCTATTCGAACGCTATTTTTTATATAAGACAGAAAAGAGAACAGGAAATATATTTCAAAAAATAATTTTCAAACTAAATTTTTGTTCTAAAATTATTTCAATGTTTAAGGATTTTTACTTAAGTTTTATAAAACTTAATCTACTTAAATAGTAAATATTCAGTCTAATAAATATTAATTAAATATTTTTATAATAGTAATTAAAATACTTTTAAATGACAATTGATAAAAACAATATTACAGTATGGCATAAAGATATTTAAAATTTCAGCATTCCCTGGTTTCAACTTTGTCAAGAACCAATTCTTAGGTTTCACACAAAAAAAGTAATAACCTTTGCACTTTTTATTTAAAAGGTAATGCAATTTTTTTATTTATCATTCCGTTATCTGCAAATATGTAATAAATTGCACTTCTTCTTTAAATCTTATTAAAGAGACAGTTGTAATTCATGATATATAATTAAAAACACTTCAACTGGTAGTTAGCATTCATTATTTCAATGAAAATAATATTTTAATAGTCTGATTTACTTCTCCCGTAAAGTCGCGATGTATGAGAAGCTAAAATTTTCCTTGTATTTCATAAAAACAAAGTAATTACTTTTAACTAAATTAATACTAAAATGTACTCTTTAATAATGTCGTATGTAAGGATTCCCTATATAAAGTTTAAAAAATTTATCTCATGAGTCAGTAGTAAGAAAATAACCTGTTTTTTAAAGGAAAATATAGTATACTTCCTAATGTCTGAGTCTTTATGAAAAGAAATGTTGCATCTTTCATTAATTTCAGGTTTTCCTAATTAGAATGTAAACCACAATAAAAATAAGTTTTTATTGATAAGATTTCTCCAAATACTGCTTATGATGGCATCTTAAGAATAGCAACATGGGAAATAATTTTGCATTATCTCTTAAATAAATTGTATTTATTTTCATTGGATTTCTTTGTAAAAAACTGTTTTTATCGGATTAATGTTATTAAAAAGGAGTCCACTACACTTGTGTGATGGATATTAGTAAATTTTAAAAAAATGAAAGGTTTTTATTGTTAATTAATGAAGAAAAATTTAGGGATTTTCTTAATAGACAAACTTTGCCTATTGGATTATAAAGTTCATTTTATGATTTAAAGACATTGAATTTATTTTTACATTTACTGCAATTCTGACGATTGCTCTTTTCGTTTACTTTCATTGATTAAAATTAAATAATAATTTATAATATAATTAAATTTATAAAAGTGTTTAATGGTATACTGACATTATATTATACTATTGACTGATCGTTAGAAATCTAATAATACATGTTCGATTACTTTTTGATGCAGGAAAAATTTAATTTTGAAAAACAATAAAAGGAAAAAATATTTCTAAACATAAAAGGAACTACAAGACTAGATGGAATTTATACATCAATCACACACATACGTATGTATGCACACATAAACTCGCGCACTTTCACTGTATTGCAAACAAATTTTGGAGGGAAAAAACAATATTCTTCATTGAATAAAATACAAAATTATAAAAGATAATTCTACGTGTTTGAAAGAAAAAAATGCTATATGAGTTTCACAATGTATCAGAATTAATTGAATCCGTATGAAAAAAAAGACAAATTTATTTTTTATAATTTCATAAATAGCAAAAATTATGAAATTCAGAAATAGAAATGCCATTGAATAGAATATAATAAAAAATCGTTTGAAGATAATAAAAAAATCTCTATTAAACTGTTAAAATAAGAAATAACTTTTAAAAAACAAAATTAGTATCGCATCCTATTAGTTTCACCTTTTCACATTATAATGAAATATATAGCACCATTGTAAAAAACTAAGCAGAAACCTCAACCATAAAACCAAAAACTGTTAACTAAATTACATCGAACAATTTCGAACACATAATTGGATATCCAAAGCAGAATGGAATATTCGAGATACCGGAAACTAACTTAGTTTCCTTTCGGTAATTCATGCCTCAAATGCATCTGCGAAATACTTCGAGTTTCCGTTGAGAGAATATAAAGGATGACTTTTAATAAACTCTTCTCAATACTTCAAGATGAGGGAAATGATTGAAAAGATTATTTGTATATGTCTCTTAAAGCAAAAGAGAGAATACATAACAAATTTAAATCTAGTGAAGTATTATTAAGAGAAAATGGAGTCAGAAGTTGATGACAGTTTAATTGTAAAATACAGGTTAGAATTTAGAAAATAAAACAATCAAAATATTAATGCAAATTTCCCTATACATTTAAGTTTACATTTTAATTAAAGTGCAATGTAAATTTTAAGTTTATATTCTTTTAAGATGTGTCCAGATTGATTATGCATTTTTCAAATGAATTAGAGCTTTTAAATTTATAGTTGCTTGACTACAATTTATTTAAAATTGGAAGTAAGTGTATCATCCACATTTTATGTAGATTTGCATGGAGAATAGAAGCAATTTTCTCAGTAGTTTCAGATGATAATAATTTTCATGATAAATAGTTACATTTTGTACATCTTTTCCTTGCAGACATTTTTTACAAACACATAGTGCGTCTAGTAAAACTCTTATAAATAAAGACTGCTAATGATAGATAGTTATTGAACCGATTGAACGAAACATTTTTAAAATGTATAGCAAATTAAATTTGATATACATTCATTTCAAATATATATATATTTGATGCACATTTAATTCAACGATTTCAAATTAAATTTGAAAATATTGATTAATATTTAATTATTTAAAATTTTTTATAAGATGTGTATTCCTTTATTGACTATTTGAGTTTCGAGTTTTGCGACTTTGTGTTGTGGAAAATAATTACTTGGATTTGGCATTCAAGATACCTGCTAAAAATCATAAAATGTTCTAAAAAATTCTGGAACTATAAAAGAAAGTAATAAAAAATTAAAAACTTAAATATCAAAATACATATTGCACATTTTAACAATTTTATTACTCGTGACATCATATGAAGCAAAGTTTCGACCACCATGATAAAGTAATTGAAGAATCACGCTGTTTGTCTTTGAGAAAAACATCAATTTTTATACTTTGCATTGAGCTAGTAGTTGAGCCTCAATTTTGAGTGATCATAGATTTCTATTGAAAATTTGTGTTGTTTGGCTTTTGCTGAATCTGTTGCCGTGGTCAAAAATTCTCATGACAAATATTTGTGATATGGAACCCAAGGGAATGCATTACCCATTGGAAATCAGACATCAGAATCCAAATACGCTTCATAGTTAAGAGTGAACAAAACTGGTGTAGTTTTAGAAAAAGAAGTAAGGTAGCAAATAAAAAATAATTATAATTATTTTTTTTCAGTGGGAATACGCAAAAAATGTCTAAAACACACACACACACACACACACACATATATATATATACAATTTAAAACTTAACTAGATAAAATAGTTTTGATGCCATAATTGCAATAAATTTAATTGAAAATATTTCTTAACATATTAAACAACGTAAAAGTTATGAAGAATGATATTATATATTTTTATTTTTAGGTTTTTTACTTTTTTAAAATTTCTTGATGGGTGGAAGATTTGATTCGAATTCAAATTTAACTAACGAGACCTAAAAAGTATTCTGAAAATAATACAATAATTTATTGTCACCTACCGAGATTTGTAAACAGATTTACAGTTTCAAAATTTTAAGGTTTAAGGTAGACGAAAGAATTCGTTTTGAAATTCCACATTCCTTAGAAAGATTACTCTTCATAAACGATTATTATTACAATGATATTCTTCTATTGTTTTTGATTGAAAGTAAATTATTTCTAGAAATTTACCAAATCATCAAAAATGTTTCCTCAATGTGGGAAAAAGCAAGTATCAAGCAATAATAAGCATATCATTTAGTTCAGGAATATCATGTCTTTCTAAAAATGAAATAAACTGAAAAATGAGGAATATGGAATAAATAAAAGAAAAAAATATCGAACATCCTGAATCAAGCTATGAAAACATCTGTTATTACATTCTTTAAGATAGAAAATATAATCTTTGAGATCATTTGTGCTTATGTTTACTTCCATTGACGATTCGTACCAGATTTTAGTCAAGACATTACTCAGTTATATTTTAGCTGCTTTGTTATGTTTGACTTACTTTTTATAATATTGAACCATTTTTATATTTCGAAGAAGTTAGAAAAGAAAGTATTTCATTCAATATCGAAAAAACCCAATGCAATTGCTTAAATCACGGCTAAACAAATACATGTGGATATCGAGATAAATTGATGTGACAATTAAAATATGAAATTTATTTTGACCTATTTCTTTATACGAAAATTTCAAAAAATATTTTACACATATTTTAATGAGTTATTCTCTTTGTTGTCCTTTAAACCCATAGATATTTAGAACTTAATTGTGTTAAATTTTTGCATGATTAAACTATTTGATTTTTGAGAACTTTGCATTTGCTTTTCTTCTTTGCATTTTTTTGTTCATCTTTGCCTGCATTTTTATTCTTTACTATCAGATACTTAAAGAGCAAATAAATTTGGAAAATAATTATACTGGAAAAGACATTTAAGCATTTGTGTGAAATGTGCACTTATTTCCAGAAATTAGAGGTTCACGAAATTTAAACTTTCTTTAATTTAGACTTTCTGATCGTATAATCTTACCGTCTATGTCGAAAGTTTGTTCAAAAGAATGTTCCTACGCAGATTTGTCGAAATGTAGAGACCTGCCTCGAATTAAAAATAACATGTTTAAATATACTCATGTTTATATGGAAAAGTTTGGACTCTTTATCTCAATTATCTATTTGCTATTCTATAGAAACAATAAGTAGCGAAAGATTTAAAGTTTCAGGATTGTTGGGTTCTGTCAACGTCAGTGTTTCTCAACCTTTTAGTATTCACGGCCCAATTTTCAATCATAATTTTCATCGCGCCCCCCTTCCACACCGCACACAATAAATTGTATACAATAATAATGTATTTTGAGTATTTTGGCGCTAAACCTACACTACAACCTTAATTTTAAACTTTACAAATTACCAAGAATACGGAAATTTATTGACATTTTGCAACACCGATCCTCATCATTGAAAAAACAAGAATCCTATGCCTTTTTATTGCTCTTGCGTCCCGCCATGTCGAGCATTCTCACGGTTTTGCGAGAAGTTTCGATTTGTCTGGAATTTGTCTGGTCAGCTTAAGAGTTAAGTTAGGAACGTGTGCAGATGTGAACAAATGTTTTCTCATAGGGAAAAGGAGAAAGTTCTAAGATGCCAATTTCAATTCCAGACTATCTCATTCGAGTCAATCCTTCTATCGCTATTGAATCTATTCTTAATGTGTATGTTATGTATATTTTCGTGTAATTGGAATTCACCCTATTAAATATACACGGCAGCAGACTTATGCAGAATCATGCATAAATTTTTAACCCTGCACAGGTCGCGCGGATTACAATAGTAACCTTAAGTGAGTTTGATGATTAAAAAATAATTAAGAAGTGCCTTGTTATGTTTAAAGTTGTTTAATTATTTTGGAGTTTTATTTTGATTTGAAAATGGACTATAATTGTAATCGGCTCGACCTTTCACGTGACTTTATAGAGCGCGACCGGTGCTGGGTTAAGCGGGCGTAAGCGAGCATTAGACGATAGACAAGCATCAACAAGTACACAGACGAGCGTGGTTCCGGAAATAAAATCAAAAAAATATTCTGAATAATACTTAAATTTTGGGTTCACTAATACTGAAGTAAATGAAGAAGAAAGGCCCCTGAGTATTATTTGCTCAAAAATGTTGGAAGCAGACAGCATGAAACCTAATAAACTTAAACGACATTTGGAAACGCTTCATTGTGAGTACGTAAACAAACGCAGAGAATTCTTCGAATTAAAATTAAAATCAAATGAAAAGCAAAAATCATTGTTTAAAAAACTTTGTCTGGGAATGAAAAAGCTTTAATTGCCTCTTACAAAGTTTCATATAAAATAGCCAGATGTAAAAAGCCTCACACCATTGGTGAAGAGCTTATTTTGCCAGATACAATTGAGATTGTAGAAATTATGTTTGGAGATAAATTTGCAAAACAATTGCAGTCTATACCTCTTTAAAATGATACTGGTGCCCGTCGAATTGCTGATATAGCTAAAGATGTAGAATGTCAGCTTTTGTCGAAGTTACGTGACAGATTTTTTTCAATACAACTCGATGAGGTAACAGATAGTAATAAAGATGCTCATTTCATTGCCTATGTTAGATTTTGTGATGGTTTGTCAGTAGTAGAAGAATTACTTTTCTGCAAACCAATAGAACTCAAAGCAACAGCACTCGCGTTATTTGTTATCTTTTAAATGATTTTATGAACCAGGCAAACATAGAATGGAAAAATTGCTCGGAATATGCACCGATGGTGCTCGTTCTATGTCCGGAAGATTCCAAAGTATTCAAGCACTTGTGAAGCAAAAATCGCCACAGTGCGTCTGGACACATTGCATGATCCACAGAGAAGCTTTGACTTCCAAAGAAATGAGTCCTGGTTTGAATATTGTGTTAACTACGGTTGTAACCGTAGTAAATTATATAAAAATGAGACCCCTGAAATCGATAATCTTTTCCGCACTTTGTAAAGACATGGGTGCAGTACATTCAGCGTTACTATTTTATTGCGAGGTAAAATGGTTATCACGAGGGAAATTTTTGCAACGTGTTTATGAATTAAGAGAAGAAACCGCCGTTTTCCTAGAAGAGGAAAACAGATCGGAAGCTGAGAATTTTCACGATAGTTTATTTGTGATAAAATTGAGCTACATGGTCGACATATTCGAGAAATTAAATAACCAGAATCTTAAACTGCAAGGAGCAAATATACATATATTGGATACGAGTGATAAAGTTAATGCTTTTTGTAGGAAATTGGAAATGTGGAGCAGAAATTGAAAGCAAGAAAACTTAACAATGTTTGCAAATTTGAATGATTGTGTTAAAACTTACAAGGCTGAAGAACAACATGTAAAAGTTGTTTTTGTAACCATTGAAAATAATTTAGCAATGCTAGCAAAGAATTTAAAAAAGTACTTTCTTGCTAACGGCAAACTGACATCAAGTTACAAGTGTGTGAGGGATCCATTTCAAAATACTCCCGAATACTCAATTGAAGCGGAAGAAACATTCACCGCAAGCGGCGAAACCAAAAGACAATTTAGTAACAAATCACTCTTTGAATTTTGGGCAGGATTGGATGATGAGTTTTCTGCACTAAAAGCAGGAGCATTTCGCATTCTACTACCATTTTCATCATCTTACCTTTGTGAAAAATCATTTTCTGCGGTGGCATCTTTGAAGACAAAATATAGATCTCAGCTAAATATAGATAAAGAACTGAGAGTGTCTATTTCTAATATTTAACCCGCCTTCGAAAAACTTTGCTCTGCAAGACAGGAATAAGGAAGTCACTAATAATTATTAAATTTGCTTTTAATTTAGTAAGTTGTTTTAATTTAATAAGTTAATTATTAAATATGTCGAAATGTATTTTGTTTTGTATGTGTGCTCTTTCTTTTCAGTCACTTAATCATTTTTTTAAATAACATTTTCTCTTGGATATCCTCGCGCCCCCCCATCAGTGTGCTCGCGCCCTCCTAGGGGGGCGCGCCCCACAGGTTGAGAACCACTGGTCTACGTAATTTATGTTCTGTCATAGCAAATTTTCCGCACTTATTGTCAATAACTTCTGCAACAGGCTTGGTATAAATTTCTGATAGATTGGTATTGAAAATCTGTCTATAGAATTGCAATATTAAATATTTTAAATGAATAAATTTTGAATATAGCTACTAAATTTTTAAAAAAATTAGGTTTATTTGTTGGATAATCATGAGGTTTTGTTCATTTCAAAGCATGACCAGTAACAGCAGATCACTGTTTAAGATTTTGATAGAAGTGCGTCATCAATGAACTTAGTTCAATAAAATCATTATTATTAGTATTCTTATTTTAAATTTCAGTATTTTCTTCTTTTATATAAATTAATTCGTAATTTATTTTTAAAATTTCATACAAGATGATGGCATTTTCAAAGTAACAAATTTATTTAAATTAACCTATAATCAAGTAATTAAGATAGTGTATCGTAACCATCATATGGGAGCTAAAACGTTCTCATATAACAGTAAATGAGTAAAAAAGTAATTCGCTAATGAACGTCCGATGTTTGGAGTGTTATATAAATTGAACATCCAGTAGAAAGATTTTATTAATAATTGCAAGATGTTTCTAAGAATGCATTTAACTTTTAAAATACGTTTCATCTCAATTTTCAAAGTTGATATGTCATTCCAATTTTTATTTTGGTCAATGTTTATCTCTATTTTTACAAAGACTGCAGCTTCAATTCTCAAGTAAAACTAAGTGTTTGTCCAATCAAACACACTGTATATTTCATAGATGCGATCTAAATTGTCTGGCCATTTTACTAAACATTTTTTTTAAATATTTATTTATTATTTTCCTTTTAAAATTTTGTCCACCATTTTTAAAATTACTTGCATTTTATAAAAAGAATTTCTAAATTCAGTCAAATAGTGATAGTGAAATTCTACTCAATTTTTCCAATGCTATCGAGCATAGAGTTTGTTTTGGGATAAGAGTTGATATAAATAGAATTCAAAATCGCTGTCGGTATTGAATTGATTGTAAAGCTATCTCAGATACGTAGATCAAAGTTATGAGTTCAAGAAGCGTATATATATTTGCGAAGGTTTTTAATACAAATATTTTTATTTTGAATACTTGTTTCATCAATATTGACACCAAAATGAAAAAGTATGAAAATCACGGAAACTCAAACTAAATTCTGTGTCTGTTGAAAAATATGCATCTTTATATGGAATATTTTCGCGAGAAAAAGATGAAAAGATTTCTGATAGGGATTAAGGGATGCAATGAATATGAATCGTACGAAAGAAATGTAGTGTTAATGATAGCAGTTTTGGATGATAAAAGAAAAATTCCTATTTTCCAAATAGCTATAAACAATAAAAGAGCAACGGCCAATGAAGATCAACTATTCAAAATAAGAAAAGAATATATATATATTCCTGAAACAGAAAAAAAATACACATATATAAAGAATATATGTTAATGAATTGAGCAGAAAGATCATTGATTACAGTGTTTGGATCTTCTAGTAAACAATGTAAATCAATTTGCAACATTTAGAAATTTTAATACGAGTAAATAGGACTATTGATGGATTATAACTATGATTAAATATGACATATGACTACAAATCTTGATCTTTTTCTGGGGTGATATCAGACGATCATTAGTAAACTATTATATCAGTATTAGGAAGATAACGATAGAAATTAGGGAGAAAATGTTAAATGGATTATAGCATTAAAAACTTTGATACTAGAATTTGAAAATTTTAAATCAAAGCTTACTAAAAAGTTTTTTTTCCTTTGACACGATAAAAATCAAGCTAAAAGATGCTTATTTGGGGCTCAAAATATACTTGTTTCGCAAATTATATTGTAAAGAAATTCTGAAAAATTATAGTTTCACCATTATTTTTTTACTAATAATTCATTACATCGCAATCCCATATAATAATAAAGATAATATGTGCGTGTGCATCTGTATGTGTAGGTGCTTTGATGATTTGACTTTTTGATTTAGAGCTTAAAACTTGTTAGAAAAAATTACTATCAAGTTAATAAATTTCCATAATCTATTGTAAGAAATGTAACATTTTTAGGAACCTATTAAACTAGATGTTAATTGAATGCACAAATAAATATTGTTTTGCTTTTTCTTTATTGCAAAGAAAAGATGTTGAAAAAGTTCTCAAAGGCTTGAATCTCATTTAAACATATGGCCCTGCTTAAGAGGGCGAAAGGCTTGTGTCGAGTTTATCTGTTGTATTTTTATTGTGTCAAGACATATTCTATGTTCCAAGGAACTGAGTTTCAGAATGATAGAATGCCATATTAAAAAAAAAAAGTGGAGGAAAGTTTTAGCTTATAAATCAGCGGTTTTTCTGCTTTATTTCAGCAAATTTATACTAATTATTTTATTTTATATAAAAATTTTGGAAGAGCTTTTCTGTTTCGGTGCAAAAGTAATTATTTTCCTTTTTCTCATTTCTTGTAAATTACAGTTTACTGAAAAGTTTAGTATGAGACTGCTTGGTTCATTGGTCAGTTGTTTCTCATATTTCAGTCTTATCCAGTTTGCATTATTTATATTATTATTGTAATAATTTTTCAATTTTATGAAAAGAATTTCATGATAGATGCCATAAAATTATGTTGCAGTTAACGTTTGCGTGAATCTTCCTCCTTGGCTTTCATGTGAATGGTGTTCTCTTGAATAGATTGCGGTTTAAAAAATGATATGATGCAAAGTTTTAGTGCTGTTAAGACATATATCTACTAGTTTGAATTAATGTCAGAAAAAATAAGATCATAAATTTATTATCATGGTTATTAAAATTATCGCATTAGTTTAACATAATAACATTTCCTCCTTTTTCCTTTTTAACGAATTTTTTGAATATTTGACATTGTTCATTTACTATTGTTTATTATTAATTTATTAATTGTAAAAATTCTATTAATTTCCTGAAAACATAAAATCAAAAATCTGAAATATATTGATTATTTTTAGATTTGGTTCTAAACTCAAACAATCAATCAGATTATACTTTAATATCAATTTATTCTTATTATTTTTGAATTAAAATTGGAAATTGGCTTATTTTAGAAAATACAGTTTTTAAACTGCATTTTGGTAATGTAACTTTCTTTAAATAGTAAAAATCACACTTTAAAATTAAATTGTAAAATTATAAAAATTATGACTAGTTAAACACAGCTAAGCCTAACAATTTTTGCCTTAAAAAACTTTAATTACAGTCATTTTCCTCTTAATTTTAACAAACGCACCTTGAAAGATTATGAATAAATTTGTATAGAGATTTATTGTATATAAAGTCTAACTTACCAGGCTTAATATGAATTATTTTGTGCTTATTTTTTATACAGAGAAATTTCTCTGCTTCTTTGGCACAAATTATTCAAATCCTTGATCAGTAGATTGACGCGCAAAATGCACGGATACAAAATCTAAATCAAAACTGCCACTTCATAATGCAAAATAAAATTAAAATGAAACGCAGCCTCATTTAATTATATTAACAGAGTAATTAAATATGTACAATATGGATGAACCTATAAATATATACAGCATAGATTAAAAAGTAACCTGTTAATACAGATTAAAAGGGCCTTATATACATACTGGAGTCTGCATATTAAATTCCATCGCTGTAACTGTTTAATAAATGTTTTATTAGACTTAAAAATGTATTTGAAATGAATGAAGTGTGCAGAGATTTGATTTTCTTATCATCTATGGTTCAGAAAATGTTTGTATTTCTTGAAGTTTTTAAAACACCGGGACGTGGACTTTTAAAAAATAAAAGAAGAATTATATTAAAAGAATTTATTCAACATAATTTGTATTATAAAATAACTTATTTTGATTGAAATTTCCGAAGAATATATTAGCAAATCTAAAATTTGGAGATTTACACAAAAATTACTTGAGCGTTTTTAGTCATTATTCAATTAATTTTATAAGTTTTAGATAATTATTGATCATGAAATGATAAGTAGTATTCCGATTTGGAATTTTTTGCCTTATATGTATTCTTATAGACTTTATTGAAGATTACCATTCGTCAACAAAAACTGAATTTCAGTTACAGAGAATATTTGGGGTTTTTAATTCAGTAGTAAGTATCTCAGGAAATACTGTTTAATTCTTAAATTAATAATCACATTTATTGCGAATTCGAAATGTGTGTTACAAAAGAGGAGGAAAAGGGATATGGAAATAGAAAAAAATATTTATCTCAAAAGCTCTCTGAATCAATGAAACTATTTCATGTGACTACCTGTAACTTTTAATTAATTCTCACCAATGATTTAAATTTTTTCGATTAGCCTAAACCTCAAAAATATTGCATATGATTCAAACTTACTTTGGATACTTTTTTTCTCAAAGTTTTATTTACTGCTATTCCATATCAATAATTCCAGTTTAAGATTTAATCTCTATATAAGACATCAGTATGCATAACTGATTTCAAGTAATAAATGAAGAAAAATATTAATTTTCATTAAAATAATGTGAAATAATGTAAATAATGTGAATAATTTGAAATAATGTGAATAATTTGAAATAATGTGAAATAATGTAATAATGTAAAATAATGTAATAATGTAAAATAATGTAATAATGTAAAATAATGTAATTTTGCTATACGAAAGACCGGTGAGGTTTGGCTAAAGCAAGAAATTTCTAAATTTGAGTAATGCATTTGAAACTATATAGAAGAATACTCTCGAAGGAAAGCAATGCCACAATCTTAATAAAAATACTCATCCATTTACTTACTCTTTGCCTCTGATGTTCCGATTCTATTTTTATTTTAATATTCTCATTTATCATTGTTTCAAAAAATATGAAGTTCACATTATAAAATAGTATATTCATATCATAGATGGAAATGCTGATTTTTTATAGTTTGTTCTTTGCATTGTATGCATGTAAATCATTAGTAGAAAGAGGGGTCAAAGGTATGAGAGGAAATCTAAGTTTCGAGATTTTAATGTTTTTTTTCTCCTGCAAAAAATATTTACACTTATATTTTCAATATTTTCATAATCGCTTAAAGTATTAGAAGAATTTGTTTAACGAAAGTTTTTCCAAAAATTTCTGCTTGTTGCAATTTTTTTTACAGTTATTTTTTTTCTTACGCACCTATTAAGAAAAAAATATGAAGGAAACATTTTCGGTGAAGTGAAAAATAATAAAACATGTATAAAAACCACATTCAAACAGATATGTATTACTAACAATATATTGAACTTAAATTTTGGTTGCGCATGAACGCTTTGGAATATTTTATATATTTTACTACATTTTTTGTAGTAAATTCCTTTATAATAAGAAGAAAATAGCTAAAAAAATGTTATTTGAGTAAAAATTTAAAAAATATACATGCAAAACATTTTTATCTCATTATATAGATAGTATAAAATAGTTTTCGCTTCGAAACAAAAGAGTTTCAGGTTCAGTACCCAATTCCATCAAAGAACCATCGTGTATTGGAGTCTGTTGTCAGGCCTAACGTCCTCCCCTTGGTGTGGAGTAGATAGAAGGTTGCAGCTCTGGTGTCGTTCTAGTCATCTGATCGCTGTTAAGAATTACCAGATTCTTGCCAAAATAGTCTTAGTGTTGCTTTATAAGGGACGTTAATATAACTAACTAACTAAAGAAGAATATATTGTACTAAAAAAATTTAACATTCCAAATACAAGTAAGAATCCATATTTAGATTAAATGAAAAAATGGTGAATATTAGGATGAATTAAATATTTATTTAAATCAATCAGAAGATATACACTACTGTGCTCATCCTGGCAGAAAAACTAAGAATTCACTTTTGAATATTAGAAGTAAAATAAAAAGTTGATGGAAATCGAAAATCCTTTTTTTTTCTTTTCATTTAATTACAAAAGGAGAAAAGATTCAATTTCAAGATTAAAAGTCAGCGAAATATCTTGAGAATGTTTCACTGACTCATTTATAAATTTTATTTAATGATCTAAGCTTAAATATTTGCTCTTTAACTGTATCGTATAATTGTAACCTTAGATACTTTTTCATTTTTAAGAGCTGCTGCCTTATTTCTTTCTACTGCAGTTCAACGCTAATTTAGGAATTAATAATTTCTAGAATTTCACAACCCATTACTTTCATTCCATCTTGGTCAAATCAACACCAAATGTTGTTCTATAGGTAAACTTACTACGAAGGCAATATTTTCCCCTCTGTTACACAAAATATCAGTGAAATAATTGATTTTTTAATCAATGATTTAGAAACACGGCACACATATCGAACGATACATATTTAAATGAAAAGTTCCTAGGAACTTTCTTTATCGCTTTCTTAATTCTCAAGGCCACGAGAACGCTTAGGGAGACGAAATCGATAATTCCTTCGCAAATCGAATGCCAAGTTTATGCATACTTGAAACAACTGAAAACTTCTCTCTGAGAGCTTTTCGTGTTGCCATATGTATGGAAGTGACTTGGAAGATAGACTAACAGGAGAATTCTTGTTATTAAATCCTTCGTTTAATTTGGCACTTTTAATGATGCTTATTTTCAGACTAAATCCTTTCTAATCATTCAAGGTTCCGTTTTATTTGTTTATCGTTATATCATTTATACTTGTTTCGATTTTAAGGACGGGTATTTTAAAACAGAAATGACTGGAAAGAATACATGTTTTAAAACTTTTATCTAATAATTTGGTTTATCTATTCCGATGTTGCAATACGCACAAAAACGACTGAAAAGGCAAATAACAGGATAAGAATTCTTGTTAGTAAATATTTGTTTAATCTGGGATTTGGATGGTGCTTATTTCCTCTAAATTCTTTCTAATCACACTGTCTTTTATTTTGATAAATGCCATTTATATTTGTTTCAATTTTAGAAACAAGTATTTGAAAACCGAAAAAGCTGGAAAGAATACATGTTTAAAATCTCTTATCTAATAATATATTTTGCCTGTTTCATATTTTTACATAACACTAAATAAACCTGAGTTTTTTAACAAATTATCATCCTTAAGTGATCTGTCGTTAAAATATAATGTCTTTTCAAATGACTTTTTTTCGTGGAGTGTGTCAATGTCAATCTCTACATTAATATTACTACAATAAACATTAATTTTATTACTAGCAACCTCATGATATACAGTTAACAACATTTCATAATTTTTTAATTCGCTGATTGGCCAGGGCATGTTTTGATGTTTTCATCACCTTTAAAAGTAAGAACTTAATTTAAGCATTTTATATTAAGTAAGACAACTTATTTTCAGTTTCATCATATTATTTGGTGAAATGTTTAATCACTTCTCTGATACATTTTTTCAAAACTGCTTGGCATCTGGCTAAGTCAGGGTATTCTGTGCATTTTACTGCTTGTTAAGTAAATGCTGATTTGATAAAATATTACTGTAGTTTTACTGAAAAAAAAATGAAATAATAATGTTTTGATATGACAAAGTCCATTGCTGTTATAGAATATCTCCCACACAGGAAAAGCTTGCAATATTTTCTTTAAAAAAATTTTGAGACTTTCCTTTCCAGCTGCTTTAACCGTAATAAAGTTCGACAAATATTGCAAGGAATATCTTAATTAGTAATGATAATTTCAACAAATCCTTAAAAATAATTTTAGTCTATTATCGAATCGTGTATGAAGTATGAAAGGAAAATGAGGCAAATTTCTTAGATTCTACCTATAAACTGAATCCGAAATCAAATCGAATAAATATAAAATAATAAATTATGATATTAAATATACGAATTCCAGCAAGCACAGAAAATATTGTTTTTGTGTGCCTCAGGCTCAGTATGCTACTTTTTTATTTTTGTTTAATAATCTTAATAAATTAGAATCTTTGAATAACATATCAATTAGCCGATAAGGAATTTTGCAAATTGTTGATACAAAAATCCAGAAAATTCAATTATAAAATATACAGATAGGATCAAGTATTCAAATCAGATGAATGATTATAGTGAAGGACGATACTTATCAGCCTTCTGTAAAAGAAAATTCTACCTGGTGGAGCATGATTAGTCAAAAATTTAAAATCGCTTTAACAGGTATTTGAAATAAATCGAATAAACCCATTCAATTGTTTCAATGTAAATGCATGTTACATTGTAACTAAGAACTTGGCGATAGAAACCAAAATTGATTACTTCAGGATATTTGTTCGGTCATTAACAACAGCAACAAAAACAATTATCGATTGATAGGTAAAATAATAATTCTTATTTCGGCACAATCATGATATCTTTTCATGAAATTGCTTATGGTTATTATGTGTGTTTATTTATTTATTTTTTTAATAATTACAAAATTTGTTTGGTAAATTTTGCTTTATTTATGTGAATTTATCTTCTCTGCAAATTAGCATTTTATTTTTTTACTTTCATAATATTTCTTTTAATACTGTTTGATAATTTTTTTTCTAAGCGGATTTTTGCTATTATTTTGCATTTTGAAGAAATGTGCATTGCAGTTAAAACCATTGGTGAATAAGATGTTATATAGATTTATGAAGAAAAAGTACGCATTTACTGAGTGCCAAATATAAGAATTAGAAAGTTATATTTTAACGAATTTCTTTGCAAAAAATATGCAACAAGAAAATATTAAAATAATTAATGATTCATGAATGAAATAATTATTAATTAATCATTCAGGAAAGAATCCGTGAATTTTAAAGGAATTAATGAATAAAATCGTTACTTATATGGATTTTCCTACGTTAAAAATTAGCATTTTGTTTTTCATGTTCAAAAAATATTTCTTTTAATACTTTTTGTAATCGTTTGGCATTCTGAAAAATTTTGTGACGAACATTAAAACTCCTTGGAGTGGAAGAAGTTGTTGTGTGAGAAGTGAAATTATACTTTCTATTGAATGTCAGGTATAAAAATAGGAATTTTTTTATGAATTTTATTATATAAAAATGCACCAGGAAAATCTTAAAACCTTCAAAGTATTCAGCTAGGAGATTTTGATACCTTAGAATCTTTAAATTTGAGTCAACAAAATCTCAAGAAATGGAGAATTTAATGGAAAAAGTTTTGGAATTAAAACTTTTAAATGTAACAAAAAATGCGCAACCTAGATAAACTCCCTCCATGTGAAATTACCTTGAGCATACGAAAATTTCCAAAGTTCCATAAGAAAATATTTGTTTCATTAATTTTTAAGATTAAATATAATATTCTTACTTTGATTCTAGGTTGTTGAATATCTTTTCATAAGAAAACTGCTGCATTTTTACCACATAATTGCAGATGTTTCAGAAAAAAAAATGTCTAGCATATAGAAGAAATGGGGAAAGTATGCAATTCATTCGTATTTTTTTACCTTATAGAATATTTTCATAGTGATACCTATTGATCATATTTCTTAGTTAAAATTTTTACTCTAAAATATTGATTTATATATACTTTTAGAAAATATATATGTTTTTGTGTTCAAATACTCTTAGTTCAAATATACTTTTTGAAAAGTTTAAAAAGTGCCTTGAGTTTTACATAAAAGATAAAAGAAAGACAAGATTTAAATAACGTGATATTTTTCCTTCAGTCTGTAATATATACAATTTCGAATAACCGTAATAAAATTTAAGTTGATTCCCGAATAAATTTAAATTTTGAGAAACAGTTTCTATAGCTCTGCTGTCTTTTCAAACATCTCTTTGAAAACACAATTCGTTTCTTAACAATAGAATTTGTTTATTGGTATTATACTTTTATAGCTTTAGTTTTCCTTGCATCCTAAAATAGTTGCTTGTCACTTTGTTGTCTAATAGTAGTTGCTAGGGCAACCGAGAAGAAAACATTTTTTTTTGTTCTCTCAGATTTTCATTCAGAAAGCAATGATTTATGGAACAAAATTTTATCTGTTCGAAAATATGAGTGATATATTTATAGATGGAGGTAGTTCTATATTTATTGGTCTAAACTGCATTCCTATTCTCTCTATTAAAATACATCTCACTTTAGCATTTCAATTCTATTTATTATTGATTTATGATATTTTTTAGTAGCATAATTTGCACTAAAGCTTTCTTACCACAAGTATTTTATGTTTCCTTAACTTTTTTATTTGTATTTTTTTAACCTTTAAATCTAAAGTTTTCTTTTTTTTATTTCCATATTTTTCTCTTTTTATCACTCTTTATGATTATATGAGAACATAATCCTGTTTTCTTTAGGAAATTTTGAATAATGGTTCGAACAATTGAAGCTTGAAATCACGTATGTGATGGATAAAGCTTGAATGGCAATATGTATCAGCATGTTTTAACCACGTATATTTTTTACCTACTTTTATCGGTATCTTATCAGCAGTATGTATGTTTCTAAGAAAGCATTTTTAAAAGATTAGACTGCTTTTACCAGTATTGCTTTATTAATACGTATACTTCTTTGCCAGAAGATGCGTTCTCAAAAGTTTGAGCTATGACACCATAGTTGTTATCATGGAATGTTATTTTTTCCGGAGGAAATTAAATAATTTAATTTTTATAAGATGTTCATAAAACTTCACTCTCGTATGACAACAGTTTTTGAGACAACAGGAGGACTTTGTGACCAAAACATATTTATATGTATGCCAGACACCATAACATACGGGGAGTCTTCAGCTGGTGGGTTCAAACTCTCAACTAAATTTGTAATTTTGATTATAATATGTTTTTATATTTCATATAATTTTAATAGAATAGATATAAAAATACGAGTAAATTTCCATGCCTAAGCCATCTAAAACATCATTATGCATAATAAACATTAATAATAATTTGGAATTTTGTTTGTCAATTATTTTAAAAAAATTATAAGTAATTGATTAATAAAAATTATTAAAAATAACAATTTATAACAACGAGTATGTTATTATTATTATTATTGTAAGTGATAAAATAAAACATAAAACATATAAAATCTTTATGATCTTTTTTATATTAAAACTTATATCATGCCTCGATTTGATTTCTTATTATGAAAATATTTCATAGAGAAAGGGACATTTACTTAGAAACACCTTGAAATGAGATCTTTGAAGCGATGGTATAACTAAAATTAAAGAAGGTTATTTATGTTTATAATTAGCCACAACAAGCTAACTTTTTCCTTTTCAATACCTTGATCATTAGAGCTGCAATTTAATACACTACAAATTGTTTGTTTCTTAAATTTATATTGGAAACCCGATACAAAATTAGAAGTTTTATTTATTAAAATCTGAACAGAAGAAAAAGATTCACATTTTAATTAACATTAATTGCCTTACAGTTTTTTTTGAAGTCATATTTGAGCTTTACATTCCAGTGTTAATTAAATATTTTTCTTTAAATTTTCTTTGGATTCTACGAAATTTGATTAATATTTAATTTTTTTATTCTTTGATTTTGAAAAGAACAAGGAAGTAAGCAAATAATTATGGAAAAATTAATTTATTATGTCACGATGTCTTAAAGTATTATAACATATATTTTTTTCTTGTGCGGTTACGAAACGATTGCAAATTTGTGCAATTTACTGTCTCATAAGTCGTTTTTTTACTTTAATTAACAGAAGGATTAAAAAATTAAAAAGTTATTTACAGATAAAAAAGACTTCTCAAATTCTAATTTTAAATTTTTATAGGTAAACAATGCTGATTTAAATTAATGATGGATTCAAAAAGAATTTAGTAAAAATGTTAAGTAGAATGTTAAAGAATGTCCTGCTCATATGATAAAAATAATACATTTCGTTTTATCTTTTATCTAGAAATGTGTCATAATTCATGCGTTTTAGAAGATTTTATCATTTATCCTAATTTTTTAAAAACCCGTTAGAGAAATATTTTCTCTATATTTCGGAAGTAAATTGTAAATCTCTCTATCCTTCCATTCTTAAATGGTATTCTAATTTATTCTTCTATTCCTTAATTCTATAATTAAAATCTATTCTTCTATTCCTTAAATGACATAATCAGTATCAAATATTTCTTAAACGGCTTCTTAGTATAAACAATATTAGACTGCGAGCTGTAAACAGTATTAGTGTCATCACGTGCACATGCGAACAGATAGAACACAAGCTCACACAAGCATGAATTCATACATCTACACATACAAGTACAAACAAGCACACACACACACACACATAAATCAAGAACAACAACTACAGCAATAATGTCAATAAAATAACTATGCAATAGCAGAATTTAAATATGTCAAGTAGCATTTCTTAATAGAAATTTGCATAATAAAACACACTGCATGCATATCAATCTATATGATTATTTGATAAGCATGCATTTGATTAGAAACGTATCAATTTACAAATTATAAATCCGTTTCATTGTGCTCCAATAAAAGTTTGAAAATATTTATGAATTCACAAAAGTTTTGTAAATGTTAAGTAACTGTATTTTTAACTTCTCAATGCGATCTATTTATAGTACGTGGCGGAAAGTTTGAAAGTTGCCGATGAGAAGAAAAGGAGTCAATAGATACCTGCTACATCCATATTGAATTATAGAAAAATAAAAGATAGCATTTAGGTTCATGGAAACAGAAAAAAATATATTTGGAAATCATAAATAATAATCACATAATTTAATGAAAAAAAAACAGTAAATAAATTAATATATATGTAAATAAAAAAATACTACAATATATATAATGAAACATTTAATGCCATTTATAAATCTCAGCCAACACAGAAGATTACCAATACGTATCGAACTTCTATTTTAAAGTACAAAATCTGGTTTTTAAAAATAAAATAAAATTTAATAATTTTAATTGATCTAATAAAATATTGATAATGTTACCGGAATTATCCATAATATGTGGAATCGTTGATTTTGAAAATCGTGCCTTTTTTTAAAAAAAATAGCACTTTAATTATAAATTAAGACTTTGAAGTAAGATGAATTAAAATCTGAAATTATTTTAAAAAATACATCATCTGGAATAGTATTTATATGAAATATTTTCTAAGGCCTAAGAAAATATTGAGAAACTTTTAAATTTCATTCGCTGTTTCTTACTTTTCATTGCGACGACACATCAAAAATGAGTAAAACTAATATGAGACGACGGGATAAAAAAATCAGAAGAAAGAAGTAGAAATACATAAATATATCTATATATGGATAGACAATGAAGAAGAAAAATGTATAAAAAAGCAAATAAATATAGAACATACTATACATAAATGGAGGAACAATTAGTTGATTAATAAAAGTAATACAACAACAATAATTATTGATTAATAAAAGCAAAAAAATAATATAATATACATTTGCACAATGTAAAAAAAGAAAAAGAAAACAACCATATGCATTAAAAGTAACAAAATTAACGTTATGTATTATTTCAGCATAATGCAAAAACAAAACAAGATATAACATATACTATTCGGATTGTAAAACCTTCCACGCATTTGCGCATGCGTTAGGATGGGTTTCATCGGGTGAAGTAGAGCTAAGAGGAAATATGAAAGATGTTTACTTTTAACAATGAAAACTCGCTGTTTTATTAGATGTAAACGTTGTAGATAATAAGTAATTCAGAAGGAAAAATGTGCTAATTTCACAGTAAAATATTTCTGAGCAATTTTGATTTCATGTAAGGGGCATACATATTAAATTATGAATAAAAAACAATTTTTTTCTTAAAATTTGGTAATTATCTTTTTATAAAATAATAATGACTTTTTATAAATTAAAATGCTTCTTTTTTATATGTTATTGAATTTTTTCGGCAATATTTTAATAACACCTTTTCATTTCTTTGTCACAATATTTAATGATATTATCTAAAATTGTCTTCGTAATTCTCTTCAATGTTTTATATCGCTTGAACTAGCCATTAAGATAAAATAAATTGAATTAGAATAAAATGCGGTTAGAAATATCACAAACCTCGCATATACATTGGAAAAATTGAACTAAAATGCATCTAATAGGGGAAATCCACGGACAAAAGTAAATACCCAAAATGCGCTCATCGTTCGCGTCTCACCTTTTAATGAGATGGATTAGTCAAAATGTGGTCCTCTCAGAATCCGTTGACAAAGAATAAATACTATAGAAAAGAGGTATGTTATGCGTACAAAATAATATAGATTGAAGAAATTAAATATTATTCATTAAAAACAAAATGAAGCATAAAAATAATTTTTTATAATAAAATTTCTTGTAAAATATTTTAGAGAAATAGGGAAATAGTTATATATAATATCATCTCACTGCAAATAAATTTGATTAGAAACAATTTGAATGCTATTTAATCCAAAGTTTGAATTTTAACATTCAATCCTGGCTCACTATATATGCAGTGTTAATCTTATATCTATGAACAAGCAATTCTTGTATATAAATTTATTCTTTGTATCTCAGAAACGACTCTAACGATTTGGATAATAATTTATATGATATATTTATAAGATTTGACTTTTTAAGTTTATCTATGTAGGTGCCTTTCTTTCTTTTCTATTCCCCTTCGGTTTCGAAGTGTAAGCAGTGCAACATAATGGTCAGAACATCATGAATGCTCTGTGTTAGCGAATTGAGCCACACATTTAGCTTGAGTTTCTTTTACTTATGTAATGGTATTTTTTCCTTTAAATTTATCTTTATATGTGTCTTTACTGAAGAAAAAGAAAATTTTTAAATACACGCAAAACTTTATACACACACTAATCTCATATAGCGTCATCTGAAACCTGATTCCACCTTAATAAAATTGAGTGTAAGTTCCAAAAAAATAAGTAATGATAAATAAATGATAAAATAGCAAATTATTTCGAATAACATGTTAAACTTTGTGCACCCATGCCTTTTTTAAATGACCAGTTAATTTACGGGTAAAATTGAAAAATGTTCATATGTAATCATTATGTTAATTGTATCTAAATATTTTTTTCAAAAAACTAAAACTGCCAACTGAAATTTTACCTTTCAGACATTTGCAATTAAAATTACATAATAATAAAAAAAAAACTTCTTCAGTTCATATATTTTCAAACGTTAAAGCTAAAAGTAAATTATCATTTTAATAAGTTTGTTTAAAAGTTGTTAATAATGTATTTTTAAATCAGTTTCAGAAACAGAACATCAAACTAAAGGCACCGTAGAGTAAATAAAGCACTGCTCATCTTTCAGTAAACAGGTAGAAAGATGGTATTTAGTTGGACGTCCTCTCTATTTATCTGTGACAAAATAAAATCACAAGATAGTTCTGGGTCTTGACAGCAGTTGAGTGCACCTGCGGAATGATAAGTAACCCAGTGATTTCGCTAGGGACAGAGCAGCGATCAACACATCTCTGAAAGAGTAATTGATCGCATCAAGATTTCATTTCTCCGATCAATTCTGTTCCGCTAAATCAAGAGTTTCCATTTCCCAGTTTCGGTCTGTTTTTTATTTTATTTTCATCCTAATAAATAAAAATGGAGAATAAAGAAAAAAAAGCAATCAAGAAGAAAAATCAGTTTTTGGAAACATTTTGGCTTGTTTAAAGAGAATGCAAAATCTACTCATAATAATTTCAAAAATCAGCTGAAGGGATAACTCCAAAACAAACCTTGAAAGACATCGGAATACAATAGTGACGGAATATTGACATTTCATGTGAATATAGCATATTTGCTGAATCTGTCGTATGATCATTGGCGAAATTTTCGGAAATTAACCCTTGGTATGTGGTGGAAGGTATTCGTAAATCGAATTTATGTGTTAGACTTACTTTCACAAATAAATTTGTCCCATAATTGCATTTGCCCTCACTACGCATTAAATTTGATTTATTTTAGTCGTTGAGCTTTTGAGTCATCACATTTATATTTTTTGAAACGCACATACCCACAGATGTTTAACATCCGGTTGGATAAGGCACAAATTTTATCATTGTATATACTATAAATAATTAATCTGCTCACCAAATTTTATCCATATATATAGCTTTGATTTGTAGATAATGTGTTAAAATATATTTATATAGCTGGATAGATATAATTCCTCTCTTGGAATTTTCCTAAAATTTAATAGAATGCTACAAATTTGATGTAAAGACAATATACCAAATTTCATCCATCCAGCTTAAAGACGTTTTTTATTTGTCTTTGACAAACATTTTCTAAAAATGTGTCTTTTTTATTCAGGACTTTTTAAAGCATGAAAATTCAGTAAAATCTCGAATTTGAAGATTATAGCACTTTTTATATACTTCCTATAATAGAGATTAATAGAAACTATGAATTAAATGAATTAAAATATGAGCTTAAATTTGCAAATTACATAGAATCGTTTTTATAAAGTAAGAAAATTTATACACTGCTTTAAATAAATGCTAAATAATTTTATCAAAACTGATTGAATAAAAAGTGTAGTAAATAATTCGATTAAATTTGCAACTTAAAAATAGGGAAAAAGTAAATGGTAATGCTTTAGTATTTTTAAATGAAGCAATAAAATTACAGAAAGAAAAGCGTGAAAAGTAAATGGTAAAACGAGGTAGCATCTAATTTCATATAAAAATAGTGAAAGATAAACAGCGCGGATTGAGCAAATTTTAAATTCTGATTTACACGGAAATTCCAAAAATGGAAATTAAATATTTCTAGACAAGTCAATTGATATTTTAAACGCGAATGTCTTATTTGCATAAGAATGAATATCCTGAACTTAATTCTCAGATTTTAATACAACAAAAATTATTAGGAAAAATAAAACAAAGTTATTAAGAAATTCGAAATTATAAAGAATATTAGTTGATCCCATTAAGCTAAAAAAATATAATTTTCAATCCGTTTCATTTTTAAGACAAAAATTCCAACAAATAGTTCTAAGAAATAAAGGTTGAATAAAGTTGTTACATCAAAATATTATATTTAATTGATTTTATTCATGATCATTTCTAAATATAAATTAAAATCCAATATGCAATTTGAATATTATGCGCTTATGATTTAAAAGTAAAATATTTTAATAGATTTAATCGATGATAAAGTTAGCTAGATGATTAGTAATTTCAAAATAAACATCAAAGTAATTCCTTTGATGATTGAGGCTAGTTCTTTCTTAGAGAATATTCCATTCTTTCTCTGAAGATGTGTTTTGGAAATAAATATAATTTTTTAAAGCAAATAAGACAATATATTGAGGTCCTTGAATTTACAGTTTCATAAATAATTTACCGCTGTTTCTATGCTTGGATTTTTTTTATAGCTATAGGTTTCTGATCTGAATTTCTCATCATACACGATTGTTTACTACCGAAATAGAAGAAAATATAAGTCTTACCTAAACAGATAAATAAGCTGATAATTTCTTAAGTATAATTTATTTGAAATTAAGAGAAAAATAATATAATTTTCAAAATGAAATTTAATTTTTTTTTGTTTCAATTTTTGTATGTTGCTGTAAATACATTATAAACAATTTATTCCTTTTTTTTCTATTATAATAATAATAACAATCTTTGCAAAAAATTATTTATACAAGTATTAGAATTATTTAAAACTGAGTTAGATACAAAAAAATTGCATATTAATTATATCAAAATGTTCAAAGCTTTTTTGTAGCAAACGTATCTTTAAAGTTTTTCAATATTATCTGGTATAATTTTTTTTTAAACTCCTAATCAGTAACAGACTTTTCTTTTTGGATTTTTTCAAAAGAAAAGTAGTTAAATATACCAGCATTTCTTGTTATATGATCAAACATCTATTTTATTCTTGGTCCAAATATAGTGCGAAATATTTTCATTCCTACTTCGGTGCGAGTTATTTCTGTTATTTTTAGTCCATTATTTTCAATTCTCTAGCTATTTTTCTTCTAAAGCACTTCCATCTCACTGTAATAAAACTCCTAATTGCCAATTCAGTATCGCATTTCTCCAGCTTTATTCTGAAAAGAAATTCATTTTCGAGTTGATGATTCAGAAACGTCGAGTTACATATTGAAAGTTGAGGTTTTAAGTGAAAAGTTTTAAGGAACATGGTTAATCATTTTCTTTTTCCCGAGACTTCTAAAAGACGGTTTTGGAGTTAAAAATCAATAAACTTGTCGCAATTAATCTCGATTTCATGTATGGATGAATTTAAATAAAATCCATTTTTTTATTCTTTCATACCACATTTTAAGCAAATGGAAAATATAAATAAAATAGTAAATGAATAGTAAATTTGATGCGATTCCTCATTAATAGTGTGTGATTTATTTCGTAGGCTCATTTATCTCATTATTAAGCCTTTCCTAGGGATAAAATGTTTGCAATAAAAAAAATAATTATTAATTTTAAAAAATGTTCCTATGCGGGGAATTTCAATTAAACTCAATATTTATGACAAAAAATTAATTTTTAATATTTACAGATAATACATTCATATTATTCCATATAACATAACACATCAACATATTCATAAAATAGTATTTTTAGAGAAATTTCTATGTTGAAATTATATAATAACAGAAAATTAAATGTTTAAAATACAGACTGAAAATTTTCCAATATTCCATTTTCCAATATATATATATATATATATATATATATATATATAATTACATAATTATTCTGATACTCCCAAATTTAGAGTGATAAATTATATTGTTCCCAAGAAATTCCAACCGTTTTCCTCAATTATTAAAAAAATATTCTTTCCTGACATATTTGAAAGGTAATAAAAACGAATTGGGTTTAATTAAGTAATTTACAAAGTGAATAATGAAGATAAACACAGTGACAATTAGAAGATAAATAAATTGTATATGTATATTTTTATTTGCCCTTTATTGTCGTGGGAGTAACTTTATTAGAAAAATTATTAGATAGGATTATTAGAAAGTTTGACGGAATTATGGAAATGATACTAATTAGAATTAAATATAATCTACATCTCTGGAAAACCAACTGGCTGCTATAGGAGATTAGTATATAAATATGTAGACCGTACGTTTGCATACAAAGAATAATGCTTTATTCAGTTTTGAAATTTAATTCTTATAAATTGTGTCTAACTATAGAGTTTGTTCATATATTTTGAAAAATTATTCTGCGTTAAATAAGTGTTACTTTATGAAATTACATTAATTAAATAAATTAGAAAATTTCTAGCAATATAAGCGAACGGTTCTTTTGTCTCTTACATTGTTGAATATTTTGCAATATGTTGAAACTCGAGTCTATTTCAAATTTCATTTCCTTCAACATGCGTTAGCAACCCTCTGAGCCCTGTTTAACAAAATATTAATGCTAAGAAAATCATTAACGAATTGAATTTTCAGTTTATATTAATATTCGCTTTACTAACTGTGTCGTTATTTACAAAATCTGATATATTGTGCTTTACTATGCAGATGCCAATCTGCAGGTTAGAATACTGATTGCGCTCCAAAGTGCCGCACACCTGTCTGGAATTCGATAATTTTTCCAAAATAGAGAAATGGAATTCTGCAAGCGCGAGTATTTCTCTGTGTTTCTTTGTATATTCCATTCATTATATCATTTTTACAGCAATGTGCATCAACCATATTTACTTCTAAGGAAAGAAATCCCATTTGTAAAACACAGTACAAAATACAAAATACAAATACAGAATACAAATATCAATACAAAACTTCTGTATTGTTTTGTTTACGGAAGGAGCTTATTGTAATTTCTATTATCATTGCTAGTCAGAACTGATAAGATCTCTAGACATCTGGTGATGCCTATGTACTTGTAATCTTGATACGTTTCCCAAGAACATTAATTTTATCTTATGCAAGCAAAACTCCAATGATGCTAATTCAGTACTTTTTGAAATTTGTGGCCATTTCCATCCTGTAGGACACTTTTCTAATTAATGAGATTTTACATTATATCTTGAGTGTTATATATATTGCTGTGTTTGATTGCGATTACTCCTGAAGGCTAGGCTTGATTTACCCAGTGACAAACAACACTGAATTTAGTTCCAGTATTTTTAGCTCTTGAATGTCAATGAAAATTCATATGCCTTTGATTCCGAACGAATGTCGCTATCAGTATCATGTGTAAATTAGTAAAACACAATTCGGCCAATGTTCCAAAAATCGAAAAGAATATACAAGGCCATCTAACACCATGTACTTAATTTTGGAGTTCTGATTTGAGGTAAAGATTTGTAAATTTAATGATCCTAATGATCCTTTAAAATTAAATGAAGTATGGCGAGTTCACGAATCAAGAATGGAAAAATGAGAACAGAATATTGTGACTTGCAAACACTTTTCTGTTCTTTTCACCTGTTTAAAATAGGAAAAAGTTATTTTTATAGAGAATTTACTTGAATAAAAAATATTTTTTTTTATTTACATTTATGATACATTAAAGTATAAGCATGAAAATAATTGGCTAAAATAATTAGATTTTCATTTATTTCCTACATTTTGTCAAAGTTTGAAATTCACCTATTCCCCCCCGCCATTGTTTCAATCAAAGCGCGATTTTTCTATTTGTGTTATGAATTTGTCTATTTAAATTCGGAGAAAGAATAAAACGAATATAAAATTATGTATATATTCCACAAATTCATTATTTAAACGCACATTAAATCCATTCATTATATTAATTATTATTAAATATTTTTATAATATTTTTTGCTAGGGATAAAAGATCACTGCACATAGTTTTGATTAGTTTCTAATAAATAACTCATTTTGAATTTACTTGATGTTTATTCATAATTAAATATATTGAAATCTATACTTATAATAAAGCTCAATGTGTGTGTGTGTGTTGGCGCTCTACAGGTCAGACCGTTGGATCTACAGCTACCAAATTTGGTACATATATACCTTGGAGGTTGGGAATGTGCACCTCGGAGCCCTTTTTTCGAATTTTTAATTCGAATTTGAATTAGTTAAAATTTAAGCGAAATTTCGACATTTTGCCGCTATAACTTACGAAAATATTATCGCAGAAACATGATTTTTACATCAATTTAAAGATTAAAAAAAATTAGCTTTCTAATGGTATCAGCGTTTTAATGTAAAATTTAAGCTTCTATTTTTAACGAATTTTTAACGAAATATCTTGTTTATGTTTTTTTGAGCACGTGACTGGATAAAATAAAAGAAAACAATGACGGAAGTTCAAATAATAATAAGAAAAAAAACTATCATCGTAAATCAAGTCTAAAGAAATGATACTTTTAGCACGTGACTGGATAAAATAAAAAAAACATAAAATGTGATATTTTCTAAAAAAAATAAATGCAAAGCAAAGTTTCTATAATCGTTTGCAATATCTAAATCATTTATTCAACAAATCTTCTTTATTTATGGTAAACCTGATTGAATTTAGACAGGATATGCAATGAAATCCCAACTTAATGGCATATTTCTATAATTGTTTTCAATATCTGTATCATTAATTCAATATTTTTTTTTTCCATTATAAAATGTGATAGTTTCTAAAAAATTAAATACAAAGCCAAAGTTTCTATAATCGTTTGCAACATCTAAATCATTTATTCAATAATTTTTTTTCTCTTTTTCGCTTTCTTTAAAAAATATATTTATTATTTTGGCAACATCACAGAAAAAAACATTTTTAATTTCAGGTCAATCAATGCCCGGAATTACTTCAAGGCTATGTGACTTCAATATGTGACTTAATTGAAAATTTTAGAACGTATTACTCATTGCGAACCAGCTGGTCGTCAAAGGCGGATAGTAGTTTAAAAAATTAAATAGTGTCCTAAAAATACAAGATTTTTTTTCAGCATATAAAAGTATATTTAGGCCTTTTATCATAAAACTAATCACAAACTATCATAGAAAGCCATGTGACATCTAAATATCTTGTAACTAATAATGAAATATTTTTTTCCTAACTGGTATAAAACATGTATCGAAAGAAACCGAAAGCAAAAAAGAGGAACTTGAAAAAGCTCTTGAAATTTGAATTCTGATTTTCACTATATGTTCAAGCGTAAGATTTAATCTCAGATAGTCATATAGATTTTGATTCGGTCATTGCTTTATTATTTTGTCTCGTAATTTCTCACTAAACTCAAAGAATTTTTGGACACGTATTTTGGGGTATTTATAGGATACGTTCTCCTAGTATTCGGTATATATATTCATTTTAAGAGTCCTAATATATTGGGATGATGAATAAGTTGTCGCTGTATTCCAGCAAATGACGTTGCTGGAACGGATAACTTTTGTTCATGACAGCGTCAAATCTATTTATAAGTGCGATGAGCAGGCTTGAAATTCAGTGTACATTATTTCGGGGAAATACAAATAACTTTATTTTTTCCTTACATTAAATATGTGGAATTCATGCTGAAAAAGATTTTTGCAGCACTATTTTATTTTAAAAATTGCTGTTGAAGCTCGCATAATTCTTGTCGAGACTTACGGTGACCGTGCTCTGTCTGAAACAACTTGTAGATATTGGTTTAGATGCTTTAAAAATAATGATTTTGGTATTCGAGATAATGAAGGCTCTGCTGTAACGAAGAAGTTTGAAAACAAGCAATTGGAATCATTATTTTATGAAGATCCATGCCAAACGTTAGCTGATCTTGCAAAATCCTTAGGAGTTGATAACACAAAAGTAAGAAACGCTTGAAAGCATTAGGAAAGATTCAAAATCTAGTTTATTGGTTTCTATAAGAGTTCAGGCCGATAAGCTTCGAAAGGCATCTTTTAAGAAGAGAAAAACTGCTTCGATGGCAGGAAAAAGAAAGGATTTATGTATCCTATCGTAATCGACGATGACAAATCGTGTGGTAAACCCGATAATGCATTAGCATCTTCAGCAAAGTCGAATATCCATGGATCCAACTCCTTTTATGTATTTCTGATAAACTGAGTATCGGTTATTATGACCTGCTCAAACCAAATGAAATCATTGTTTTAGATGATTACAGACTACAATTACAGCAATTAAGCCAAGCATTGAAGGAAAAACGGTAGTTATATGAGCACATATATGATAAAGTCAATTTGCAGCATAACTACGCTCGGCCACATGTTGCAAAACCGGTAAGAACCTATTTGGTTTAGTTTAGTTTTATTAAAGTCCCGTTTAAAGCAACACGAGAGCTATTTGGGGACGGACCTCTTAATTTTGAACCACGGTCAGATGACGAGGAAGACACCTGAAGTGACACCCCCCTCTCCGCACCACACCACACCAGCGGGAGGACGTTTGGCCTGACTGATTTAACGTGCAAGAGACCCCCTCACACTACGGATCTTCGGTGGAATTGAGTCTCGAACCTGAAACCCTCCTGTTCCGAAACTTACCACCAGGCCACCGCGGCCAAGAACCTTTTTGGAGACGTTTAGTTTGGGAATTTTACCCCACACGTTTTATTTAATATACATTGCCCCTTCTGACAACCATTTGTTGCGGCCGATGTCATATGGTCTGGCTGAGTTGCACTTCCATTCTTATGAAGATGCTGAAAACTATGTCGACGTTTAGATAACTCAGAAGGATGTATCGTTTTTCCGAAGTGGTATTCAAATGCTGCAAAAAAAAGATGGAGAAAATTAGTAGCTACCTTGTAACAAATTAGAATAAATATTAGTAATAAATGATGCATTTATAACCAAAGAATCAAATAAGTAATAGATAATCCGGCCTGAGGAATTTCTCAAGGGTCACCCTCAAGCAGGGATTCAAACCAGGGATTTTTTCTGTGAGGGCTCGAACTTTCGTCCAACAAATTGAACCCACGTGACCCGAAAATCCCAGAAATTTGAGGTTTTAGGGATAAAATTAGTATCACAAATTGAAAAATTCGAAACTTTTATAATAGTAAATCAAATCACTTTTTATTTTAAAAAATCACAACAAACCGGACAACACAAGACGATGAAATCAAATTCATCAACACATGAAGGCAGTAAGAACACTTACAAAATTGAAAGGTATTCTTCATTGATATTTTTATTTTTGTTTTTCTCATGCTATATATTCCTCTTACTAAGAAATAAATTTTTTATGCATAATGTTGATGGATTAAATTAACATTATGAATAAAAAAAAATTCTGATTTTGCATTCTACCAATCACCTTTGATGATCACTTGACTATGACTCACAGAGATTACTGGATATATTTAATTTTATTTAATCGAGTTGATTTAACCTTAATATTTTGATTCCATAAAATGATCAAATATTAAAGAGGCGTTATTTTAATGTCTCATATGTGGGATTTTTTAATTGTGTAAATACCCTTCTCTAATGGTGATCAATGCAGTGAAGGAATAGCAATATTTAAAAAAAAAGTAAATTCATGCTTAATGAATTAATTTCCTAATTTATGTATGTATTTAAGGCTTAATGTATTTCCCTATTTTTGCCATATTGTAACTTGATTTTTTTATATGTCTTAAAAAAACACAGATTTTTTTTGCAAAAGTCCTTTTTGATTACTTTTTAAGAATAGAAGAATATCAAGCAATTAAATATTTATTAAAAGAATGAAACAAGTGTGATTTTCAGGGCAAGAATATGATCGAATTTTCGATATTATGCTAAAATATCTTGCCAAAAATTGCCAAAATTTAGGAAATTTTGTACGATTAATAAAAATTTTATCGTTAACGTACAATATTTGAAATTTTGTAGCGATGCGCAGTTTTTTCTGCTATAATAATTTCAGAAATAATCGCACATTAACCCCAAAACTATATGCAGCTTTTAATTAATAAAAGTTCTAATTATAATTACAGAAGAGATTCGCTGAATTGGGAATCCCCAATCTATATTTTAAATATCCTTTCTACGTCCTTAAAATTACCGAACTATTAAAATAATTTTTTACATTTGAAAGAAAGCTGAAAAATTTTAAAGTTTATTTTAGAGTTCTGAGTTTTATAGTACTAAATAATTGAATAAATAAATGAATATATGTATATATAGTAAACGGGGGACAAATAGGGTTTGATACCAGGAATTGAAGAAATTATATTGTGATATTTGACATCAATATTGTTACGAATTTCTACAGCCAGGTATTTTTTTAGTGGGTATATGTGCTGAGGATAAAATCAGCAGGCGTCGTTAAGAAACAATGGCGACGCTTATTTACACGAAGACAGGACAACACAAATACGAAATATACAGTGGGTAAAAAAAGTTTCCGTACGGTCACTGAATTTAAGAATAAATGAGCATAATTTGTAAAGTATTGCATTTTTTCTTTAAATACTGTCTATATGTGTTTAGTATAAGTCTATAAAAAGAGAGTTTTATAAATTTTCATTTTTACAAAACAAGAAAAGCATATAATTTGCAATATCTAAGGTAAATTGAAAATTGCAGTGCAAAAAAAGTTTCCGTACGCTTTATGCAAATTCTTTCAGACATGTTTAAAACAGGCCCGTAGTAAATCTCTTACGTTAGAAAGCTAATCACTGATAAGAAAACAACATATCGACAGTTGTTGAGTTCAAGTTTGCTCTTGATCGTCTCAAAATGGAAGTTCCCAGAGCTATTCGAGAATTAGCGATTAAATTACGAAGAGATGGATTATCCATGAAAAGGATTAATCAAATGACTAAAAAATCAAAGTCTACTGTGCAATATATCATTGAAAGATATCATAAACTTCATTTACTTGAGGATAGAGATCGATCCGGGAGGCAGTCAAAATTAAATCGCGTGCAAAAAAGGAACATCATACGCCAAGTTCAAGAAAATCCACTAATTAGTGTACCGCAGTTGGTAGCTGATTTAATGGTTAGTTACAACATTAAAGTCTCAACTCAAACCGTGAGAAATGTCATTAAAAAAGTGGTTATCATGGACGTGCGGCCCGAAAGAAACCCTATATAAGTTTGTGCAACAGGAAAATGTGCCTCGAATTTGTGAAGAAGCATGTACGCAAGCCATTATCTTTTTGGGAATACATTCTTTTTAGCAATGAATCAAAATTTAACATTCATGGGTCAGATGGCCGAGTTATGGTGTGAAGAAAACCAAACGAACAACTGCTAACTAAGAATTTATGCGGAACTGTGAAGCACGGTGGTGGCGGTGTTATGGTGTGGGGGTGTATGAGTGCTTCTGGAGTAGGGAATTTACAATTCATCGAGGAAAATAGGAATCAATATGGATATCTGGATATTCTTAAGCAAAATGTGTAATCCGGTGCAGAGAAACTATCTCTTGGAATTGGATTTACTTTTAAGCAGGACAATGATCCTAAACACACCTAAGATTTGCCAAGTGTGGCGCCTTTACCATGTTAAATAACGACTTCATAGCCCTCCTCAGTCACTCGATTTAAACCCCATCGAACATTTGTGGGAAGAAACTGGCCGACAACTTAAAAAAATATGACATAAAAAGCAAAGTTGAACTCAAAAATGCCATTAGTAGCATTTGGTGTAATATTTCTCCAGAAACAACAAAAAAAAACTTGTAGGGGTAATGCCATAACGTCTAAGAGAGGTGATAAAGGCCGAAGGAGGGCCCACTGATCATTAAATGTATTTTGCATTTTTGTAAACTTTTTTCGCGTGCTAAGGCACCGTAAGGAAACTTTTTTGCTCTATGTTTACGGCATGTTTTGAGTTTTTAAGATTTATTATTTAATTTTGCCAGTATCATTATCCTTTTAATATGAATAAATATTAAATAATGTTAGTTTTAACTCATTTTTAAGTTTTCATTTTTATCATTATGAATTTTTTGTGACAAATTAAACTTTGATTCGAATTCTTATCTGCGTACGGAGACTTTTTTTACCCACTGTATGTACAGCCTAGACGACCACACAGCATCACATAGCAACAATAGTAGTTCACAAGCAGAAATCCGGTAGAAACAACGTCCCCAGCACACAAAGCTGCAAGACAGAATTCAGCAGGAGGAAGGTTCTTTGGACCTTCCCTCTCCGGTCTCTCCAGACATCTGAAACATTTCTCTGTCTTTTCTCGCTTTAGCTGCCAACTCACTACTTCTTACAACTGGCTACTACACCGTATAAGACGCTGCTTCCACAATAGACAACAGGACTCGATGCTCATAGCTCAGTTCAGCAATCGCTCCACACAACGCTGTCATTTTACCGTTGCTTAGCTATCCTCTCAAAGACTGATAATTTTTGGCGACTCCGACTTAAATTTCAATTCAGTACGATTTACAACCTGAGAGTTCCCAGGGGGTATCTTCCTAGATTTATCAGGATATATTTAGGCGTGTCTTTAGTGGATGGTTCGTGAAAATTCTCGATGTTTCCACAATTATTCATTTTATCGTCAAACTCGTCACCAAGTAGCTAAGCTCTGAGGTCAATGACGTGGCACCCAATCAACACCCACAAGGGTGATTGCCAAACGATCTTTCTTACGATGAAGCTATTCGTGCTAAAAAGCAAAATTGCAGGTTCATAGCAATATCTTCAATATACGATTAAGTTCATTTTACAAGCTTTGCGATAATATTGGCCAATACTATATATAATTTACTTCATATTTGCGATGCTATTTATTTTCTATTTAATTTCAAAAATTTAATCTGATATATAAGGAATTTCTTTTTTTGAAAAAATTATTCAGTATAGAATAAGTTCAATGAAAACATTTTAAACTATGAAATATGTACTTCAAAAAATACAAATTAACATTTCATAACATTAAAAAAAATTTTAAAGGAAAAAAGAGCTTTAATTAAAGAATTTTCTTTATCAATGAATCGTAGTATACTTAACTGAAACAAGAACGTTTTAATGTTTAATTAAACTCGAAACAACTATTGCATGTTTGATTTTCAAGTCACCTGCAAAAATGAAATAAAAATGTACTGATTAATAGTATAAGCAGTTTTTAAGCGTTTTTGTTTAGACCTTTAAATGATTACAAATTAATGAATATTCCTTCATTAAAAGTTAATTGCTATTTTCAATTAGGAAAAACAATCATTTTCGGTTGCAGAATTTATCTTCGTTAAAGAAAAAAAAGTATTAAATAGAATCAAAAATCTTTAATGAGAGTAAAACTTTTAATGAGTTTTGCATAGAACTTTATTAAATGAAACAGCTTTAAGTAATGTTTTATGCCAAAAGTAATTTTACATCTCTATGCTACATAATTCATATTTTTGCTAATGATATTTTATCAGTTCACATTTCAGTAATTTATATAAATAACATGTAATAATTTCCAATCATTTTTTCCTTTTAATAGTTTATTTTCTTTAAAAAACAAACTATTAATTTTTGGCTTTCAATAGAAAGTTTAGGAACGTTATAGATATTAAAACGTAAAGAAAATAAGTCAAAAGAAAATATCAAAGATTTTGTAATGAGATATTCTTTATTTTGTTGTTTGTTATTTTGTTGCAATTAATAAATAATGACATTTAGAATATTTATTTTCAAATAAAGTATTTCAATTTAAAGAAATTAAGAAAACCATTGTTTTCCTCACAAATGCCGGAGAATGAATTGAAGAAAATTTTTAGAAATCATTCACGTTTTTTAAATAGATGAATGTCAAGAGATACATGCATAAATGCATTTCTTATGCAGAAAATGCTATGTCTTACACTAGATAGTATAATAAATCTAGTCGTGCCCTTTTTGACTCACATTGTAGATTTTAGGAAACCAATTATAAAACTAATCAGTATTGACCATTTCTGATTATTGGGATTCGATACCAGAGCATTTGATGGATCTAAGTATCTTCCATGTGAAACTAACTGAGATAGATATGAATTTTCTTAGAAAGTTATATGTACAGTATATGACATGAATGAAAAATATTGTCACAGTGAAAAAAACAAGACAAGATGTTATAACAGAATGAATTATAATTCAAAACAACGCTTCATGAAATTTCACTTAGTTGAAACTCTTTCTTATTTTAAATGCTTTAACAATCCATTGACTATGCTTTTACCGATTTAAGAGTCCTTTAAATTTCTGTTATTAGCATATGGAAAAATAATAAAAGAAATACATTTTCATTAATTGTTTTATTTCTATGTCGGCAAAAAAATATATATATATGTAAAATGCCATAATGAGGAAATTTATTTTAATAGTAGAATCAAACTGGAATGGAATGTATAATAATAGTTATTATCTGTCAATTTTTACTAGAAACTTTCATAATTAAATGACCATTATGGAAAATGCAAATTTGGCTGGATATAAATAGATAAAAGCCAAATTTTACAAATGCATTAAGGACTAAAACAATTACAGCATTTTAAATAAGTGAATTTCATTTTAGAAAATTCCAGCATATTTTTTTATTGATGTAATTTTTAAAAGCATTCATAGCGAAAAACTGAAGTAATTCTTCTAAAATTTATTTGTTATATTTCCTTCAGAATTTACTATGTAAGCATTTATTACATCACGAATATGTACAACGAAATGTTGGTTAGAAATGATACGTTTAGGTATAAAATAACATTTAGTGATGTCCGGGATATTCTAGTTGGTAGGGAGTTGGATTCGCATCTCTTGGGTTTTGAACTCTAATCCCGTCGGCCGAAGACCCTCCTTGCATATGGTGTTTTATGCCCATATAAATCTTTCGCAGTCACGAAAACCTCCGAAACAAAACTATACTGGAGTATCGTACTATTAGGGGTACTGGATCAGAGGTGATCGCTCTCTGATTTTGGTATAAAGTATGATCTGTGAATGCGTGAATAAAATGTATAAATGAAATCCTGTCCGGGAAAAGGGATGTAACACATGAGTAGCTAACTCGCACCCTTGGCTCTAGATGGCCCTTCTGAAATAAGAAACGCTGAAACTCAGCATAAAATCACGAATTCGTTCGTGGACTTGTCTATGACACTTGTCATAAACAACTACAAAGCAGTTAGCTCTTCTAATATATTTTCTTTTGACTAATGTTTATCCTTGTTTTTTTGTCTTCTTCTTTCATTAGACATTGATAGGAAATGTATTTAGTTTCTGTCCCTTTCCATTCAAATTAATTATTCTTATTCTTCCGAGTCAATCATCATGCAAGTAGTTGAAGAAAAGACGGGATGGTATAATGATATGAACTTTGATTCAAAAATATAAGAGATTAACCCTTTGCATTCGGATGGTGACTCACACTCACTATTCAAGACGGTGCATAATTTTGAAGCTTTAGTTATTTATTTAATTTCGTCTTTAAAAGTACATTCAAAGTAGTAAGAATATACAAATTAATTTAACAGGACAATTCAACTTAAAACAATTAAATATATTCCTTTTTCGGAATAATAAACAAATCTTTGAATTAAGTGAATATTTAGGCATCCAGTTACTTTTCCGAATGCAAAGGTGTTATATTTAGAAGAGAAAGATTCTACTGATTAAATGCCCAGTAACTTTTCTAATCCCAGTTGCAAAGAAAATACAAATTCTATACCATTCGAAAATATGATAATAAATTATTATCAACTTTCTATCTATATCTTTTTCATATCTATTTATTGTAATTATATTTTTCTATTCATACTGTTAATCAAATTCTGAAATAATTCATAATCAAACAGAACGAAATATCCCGGTTTTGAAAGAGCTTTGTCATTAATTCTTAAAATGTGAAACTTTTTAAATTTTTGTATGAATTTACTCGAGACAAAATTGATGAATTAAGGAGTTTTTTGCCTTGTTGCTAGATCATTACAGAAAATGTATACCCTTGTCTTAATAAGGGATTGAATAATGAGCAATTAAAAATGGTGCAATGTAGATTGAGAACCATAATTTGTCGTATTATGCAGACTGTGCTTAAGTTTGTATAGAAGAAACTCTTTTGCAATGCCCAGTCTTTTTATTCGTAGTTTCGTGCTCCGACTTGTCTCGAGAGGCAGCTCTCGAAATTCCAACATCGGGTTGGGTGTTGCTTCATTTATTGGAAGAGCGTACGGTAATGCTTACTATAAAAAATTTATATATAAGATTGAGTTTAGCGCTGTACGTCAAAGTAACCAGGCGCACGAAACAGCGATGAAAAAAGCTTAGCGTTGCAATGCCTTTTTTCTTTTATACCTAGCCTAATTGAATTCCACATAATACGACGAAACACTGATAAATCGAACAGAAGAAATGGGTAAAAAATGTGAGTGCAAAAATAATTTCGATTGAGTTAGTGAAAATAAATTGAACCGTGAAAAAGATTCAATAAAATGAACTTTTATCAAGATAGAGGTGTTTAAGATACACCAGCTATATCAGTGCCAATGGAATAAAAATTAAGTTTAGAAAAGAACACATAAATGTGAAGATTTAAGAAAACCTTTCGGGACGTACTTTTATAGCTTTTAGATATTTCACATAGTTTTAGTTCTTAAAAGATGAAGTCACAAATGACTATTTTTGTCATGCATCTCTCTCTCTATTTGTGTGTGTGTGTGTGTGTGTAT